>JXCR01148792.1:822174-856626 GCA_002079205.1 Phalaenopsis hybrid cultivar
TATATATATATATATATATATATAATGACCCAAAACTTATATATTCAAAGGCCAAGCTTATGAAATCACATGCTACAACAACTTATAGACACTTATGCTTATGAATAAATAAGTCTTGCTTAGGCTAAGCTATTAAAAGATCCTTATTAAACTTTTTCAGGTTCTTGAAATCAAGGAGGTTGAAAATCTGTTAAGAGATATCCTTAGATTATATTTTAATTTTGTTTTGAAAAGGTTTTAGTAAGGTTTTTTAAGTTAAGATTTAAAAAGCTTGTAATTTTAAAACGTAAGGGTTTAAACTTTGAAGATTTTACATTATTTTTTTACTTAATTTATGTTAAAGTTTATTAAAATTTTAAATTTTGATTTTTTTAAGTTAAAGTTTATTAAAATTTTTTAATTTTGAGAGCTAATTTAAATGGTCTTTAACTTCAAAAGATTTCAATTTTGAAAAGATTTTTAATTTTAATGTTTTTTAAAGAGGTTTTAATTTTGTTAAGGTTTTGAATTTATTAAAAGATAAAGGTTATAAAAAGTTTTAACTTTGCAAAAGTTTCTTAAAAGATTAAAAAAAGGGTTAAAAAAGTTTTAATTTTATTTTAGAAAGGTTTTGATTTTGTGAGAAGGGTTTTGATTTCTCATTTTACTTAAAAATGTTTTAATATTGAAATTATTGAAAGATCTTAATTTTATATGAGATCATTTTCAAAGAAAATTTTTTTTTCAGAGAAGGTTCTCTTGAGCTTGAACCTTCACAAATTTTGTAAAACAACTATTTTTTAGCACGTTCAATTAATATAAAAATATTTCTTACGTTTGCATATTGTCATTAAAAAGAGAATTATTAGAGCACATTTAAATTACATATAATTTTATTAAAAATATCATTTTCTCTTTTAAATTTTATAAATCTTTGCACATAAGCTTATATGTGCTCTCTCTCACTTAATCTATGGAGTTAAATTTTCTCCTATAAATAACATTAACCAAACATTTTGTGGTCACATTTTTGCACATGAAACCATCTCAACTTGTATATTGATACTCATTAAATTCCCAACTTTTGTGAAAATCATTAAATTCCCAACTTACATATGTAACTCTATAAATTCTTAGATTGCATAAGAAACTCAATAAATTCCCAACTTGCATGAGAAACTCATTAAGTTCCTAGCTTGCATGATATTGAAACATAAATAAAACTACATAAGGGTTTGCATGGATGGGTTAAGCATAAAACATAAGATTTTAACATAAATATAAGGATTTTAACGTGATTTTTCTTAAAACATGAACATAAGATTTTCAACATGGACTTTTTTTAACATAACATAAGGAGTCACAACATGGATTATTTTTTTAACATAAACATAAAGTATTCAACATAAAGTTTTTTAGCATAAAGATATGATTTCAACGTGAATTTTTTAACTTGAATTTTTTTAACATTAACATAAGGTTTTCAATATTGATTTTTTAGCATAGAGCTTACACCAATGCATGTGACTTTTCTAGCATGTGCATTCATAATATAAATAAAATTTTCCATTGCTTACTAACATGTGTAAATTTTATGTGAATTCAACTGCATTTTTGCCTGCATTTACCTGTTATTTTTACTTATTTATCACATATTTACACTTGAAAAAGTTTTTTCCTGATGTTGTACAAGTTCCGAGTGGTGAATATGAGCAATTTGGAATGAGAAAAACTAGTGAATAGATAGCATAAAGCAGTGTGACCATGCCGGAAGTGGCGTGACCACGCTAGAGGTTCAATAGCAATGGCGTGACCATGCCAGAATCCTAAACCAGTGGTGTAATCACATCGGGGTAGGGTTTGACCACACTGCCCCCATTCAAATATCAGGTGTAACCATGCCAGTTTTTGGTGTGACCAAGCCAACTTATGGAAAATCATTTTTGGAAGTAAATTTTTTTTGCAAAATCTGTGATTTTTGCTACAAGAATGATTTTTTAGGGCTTCTTAAGGGAGTTTCTGGTCCAGAGGAGAATTAAAGATAATTGGAGGAAGAGACTAGGGAGTTTTTGGAGTGTTTTTTTTTAATGTTTTTTTCCTTTCTTTGGTTGACACCTTTAAGGGTGAGTTTTACCTTGGCCTTGAGAGTTGTAAGAGAGTTNCATGTATGTATGTATGTATATACATGTATGTATGTATGTATATACATGTATATGTATGTATGTATATATAGATTTGATTTCAACGTGGATTTTTTAAATTGAATTTTTTTAACATTAAAATAAGGTTTTCAATATTGATTTTTTAGCATAGAGCTTACACCAATGCATGTGACTTTTCTAGCATGTGCATTCATAATATACATAAAATTTTCCATTGCTTACTAACATGTGTCAATTTTATGTGAATTCACCTGCATTTTAGCCTCCATTTACCTATTATTTTTACTTATTTATCACATATTTACACTTGAAAAAGTTTTTTTCCTGATGTTGTACAAGTTCCGAGTGGTGAATATGAGCAATTTGGAATGAAAAAAAACTAGTGAATAGATAGCATAAAGCAGCGTGACCATGCCGGAAGTGGCGTGACCATGCTTGAGGTTCAATAGCAGTGGCGTGACCATGCCAGAATCCTAAACCAGTGGTGTAATCACATCGGGGTAGGGTGTGACCACACTGCCCCATTCAAATATCAGGTGTAACCATGCCAATTTTTGGTGTGACCAAGACAACTTATGGAAAATCATTTTTGGAAGTAAATTTTTTCTGCAAAATCTGTGATTTTTGCTACAAGAATGATTTTTAGGGCTTCTTAAGGGAGTTTCTGGTCCAGAGGAGAATTAATGATAGTTGGAGGAAGAGACTAGGGAGTTTTTGGAGTGTTTTTCTTAAGGTTTTTTTCCTTTCTTTGGTTGACACCTTTAAGGGTGAGTTTTACCTTGGCCTTGAGAGTTGTGAGAGAGTTGTGTGAGAAGGAGAGAGTTGGTATTATAGAGAAGATAGATTATCTTTAAGTTTAACATGTATTTGTTTTTTTGCAAAGAAATTCTGCATAATTTTCTTTATTATGACTTTTTCGATGATGCATGGCTAAATTCTTCTTAGTGTCTCTATGATGTAGGGGTAGTGGATTTAATCATGGTTTTCTAGAATGTTTTTCTATAGCATTTTCTTGTGCTTTAATGGCCTATGTCATTTACTCCTAGCCCGATCAAATAGGATGTTACACTATTTTGTAAAGCTATGACATCTAACTGTTGCATAATGGAAACGAAGGGTTAGCCATAAAGTCTATAAAGGATAGACGTATTCGATTAGGATTTTGCAATCTTTCCAAGGGATTGAAATATTCATGTGGAATGTCATGGAGATTGAGAGAGCCTTAACTTCATTGATTCTAGCTTCCTTTGACCTTGATGTGGGCATAAGAATTAATGTAATCCTGATTAACAACAATCACGCAGGAAAAAATTTAGGAAAGTCGTGATCATCATGATCCTCGAATCGCAGAGGGATGAGCCTCATCACTCTTGAAAGAGTAATATAGAGTTTTACAACTTTTTTTTATTTTTGATACATGCAATATGTTATGCTTTTATTAAAATTGTAGAATTTAAAACCTTCTTTGCAATACTGCCAAGCTAGGTTCATCAGATTCGTAAATTAGATATATTTTTATAGGAATAATTGTTAAATCTTTCCTCATGAGATCAAAACAGGACTCTTAGAGCACATACTACTTGACAAGTGCATTTGTGTTATGCGACAACATTACTTTGGAGAAAGTTTTGACGCATCAAGTTTTTGGCTCTATTGTTGGGTAAAGGCATTAAGAAGAATTCTAATTTTAGGAGAACTTTGGTTGAACCGCTTAGAATCTAGGTTTTGCAATTTTTGTTTTCTTTTTTTTATTTTTATATATTCTTTTGCACCTATATTCTTGTTTTGTTTTCTTGCAGATGCTGAAAATAAAAAACAGAAATAAAAAGAAATAAAAAGCCAAAAAACTAATTAAGAAAATATTCCAATACTTTGAAAAGAAAAATCCTNCTTTATCGCCTCTCTCGACTATTTAGGGAGGACCGACGTTGAAGCAAGAGCATCGCACTCGCCTCTCTCTTGCCCCCTCCTGTAGCAACCAAACGCCACTGAAACTCCTATCNCAAGGAGGTTGAAAATTTTTTAAGAGATATCTTTAGATTATATTTTAATTTTGTTTTGAAAAGGTTTTAGTAAGGTTTAAGATTTAAAAACCTTGTAATTTTAAAACGTAAGGGTTTAAACCTTGAAGATTTTACATTATTTTTTACTTAATTTATGTTAAAGTTTGTTAAAATGTTTAATTTTGAATTTTTTAAAGTTAAGGTTTATTAAATTTTTTTAATTTTGAGAGCTAATTTAAATGGTCTTTAACTTCAAAAGATTTCAATTTTGAAAAGATTTTTAATTTTAATGTTTTTTTAAAGAGGTTTTAATTTTGTTTAAGTTTTGAATTTATAAAAAGATAAAGGTAATAAAAAGTTTTAATTTTGGAGAGGGTTTTAGTTTCTTAAAAGATTAAAGAAAGGGGATAATAAAGTTTTAACTTTCTTTTAGAAAGGTTTTGACTTTGTGAGAAAGGTTTTAATTAAGGGTTTTGATTTTAAGGTTTAAAAGATTTTCTTAGTTTTAAACAAGTGTTCTCATTTTACTTAAAAATGTTTTAATATTGAAATTATTGAAAGATCTTAATTTTATAAGAGATCATTTTCAAAGAAAGATTTTTTTCAGAGAAGGTTCACTTGAGCTTGAACCTTCACAAATTTTGAAAAACAACTATTTTTTAGCACGTTCAATTAATATAAAAATATTTCTTACGTTTTCATATTATCATTAAAAAGAACATTTAATTTACATATAATTTTATTAAAAATATCAGTTTCTCTTTTAAATTTTATAAATCTTTGCACATAAGCCTATATGTGCTCTCTCTCACTTAATCTATGGAGTTAAACTTTCTCCTATAAATAACATTGACCACACATTTTGTGGTCACATTTTTGCACATGAAACCATCTCAGCTTGTATATTGATACACATTAAATTCCCAACTTTTGTGAAAATCATTGAATTCCCAACTTACATATGTAACTCTATAAATTCTCAGATTGCATAAGAAACTCATTAAATTCCCAACTTGCATGAGAAACTCATTAAATTCCCAACTTGCATGATATTGAAACATAAATAAAACTACCTAAGGGTTTGCATGGATTGGTTAAGCATAAAACATAAGATTTTAACATAAATATTTTTTTAACATAAATATAAGGATTTTAACATGATTTTTCTTAAAACATAAACATAAGATTTTCAACATGGATTTTTTTTTTAACATAACATAAGGAGTTACAACATGGATTTTTTGTTAACATAAACATAAAGTATTCAACATAAAGTTTTTTAGCATAAAGATATGGTTTCAACGTGGATTTTTTAACTTGAATTTTTTTAACCTTAACATAAGGTTTTCAATATGGATTTTTTAGCATAGAGTGTACACCAATGCATGTGGCTTTTCAAGCATGGTGCATTCATAATATAAATAATTTTTTCCCTTGCTTACTAACATGTGTCAATTTTATGTGAATTCAGCAGCATTTTAACCTGCATTTACCTGTTATTTTTACTTACTTATCACATATTTACACTTGAAAAAGTTTTTTCCGGATGTTGTACAGGTTCCAAGTGGTGAATATGAGCAATTTGGAATGAGAAAAACTAGTGAACAGATAACATAAAGTAGTGTGACCATGCCGGAAGTGGCATGACCATGCTAGAGGTTCAATAGCAGTGGCGTGACCATGCCAGAATCCTAGACCAGTGGTGTGATCATGTTGGGCTAGGGTGTGACCACACTGCCCCATTCAAATAACAAGCGTAACCATGCCAATTTTTTGTGTGACCAAGCCAACTTATGGAAAATGATTTTTGGAAGGAATTTTTTTTGCAAAATCTATGATTTTTGCTACAAGAATGATTTTTAGGGCTTCTTAAGGGAGTTTTTGGTCCATAGGAGAATTGAAGATAGTTGGAGGAAAAGACTAGGCAGATTTTGGAGTGTTTTTCTTAAGGTTTTTTTCCTTTCTTTGGTTGACACCTTTAAGGGTGAGTTTTACCTTGGCCTTGAGAGTTGTAAGAGAGTTGTGTGAGAAGGAGAGAGTTGTTATTATAGAGAAGATAGATTATCTATAAGTTTAACATGTATTTGTTTTTTGCAAAGAAATTCTGCATAATTTTCTTTATTATGACTTTTTCGATGATGCGTGGCTAAATTCTTCTTAGTGTCTCTATGATGTAGGGGTAGTGGATTTAATCATGGTTTTCTAGAATGTTTTTCTATAGCATTTTCTTGTGTTTTCATGGCCTATGTCATTTACTCCTAGCCTGATCAAATAGGATGTTACACTATTTTGTAAAGCTATGACATNAGATTTAATCATGGTTTTCTAGAATGTTTTTCTATAGCATTTTCTTGTGATTTCATGGCCTATGTCATTTACTCCTAGCCTGATCAAATAGGATGTTACACTATTTTGTAAAGCTATGACATCTAACTGTTGCATAATGGAAACGAAGGGTTAGCCATAAAGTCTATAAAGGATAGACATATTCGATTAGGATTTTGCAATCTTTCCAAGGGATTGAAACATTCATGTGGAATGTCATGGGGATTGAGGGAGCCTTAACTTCATTGATTCTAGCTTCCTTTGACCTTGATGTGGGCATAAGAATTAATGTAGTCTTGATTAACAACAATCATGCAGGAAAATATTTAGGAAAGTCGTGATCACCATGATCCTCGAATCGCAGAGGGATGAGCCTCATCACTCTTGAAAGAGTAATTGAGAGTTTTACCTCCTTTTTTATTTTTGATACATGCAATATGCTATGCTTTTATTAAAATTGTAGAATTTAAAACCTTCTTTGCAATACTGCCAAGCTAGGTTCATCGGATTCGTAAATTAGATATATTTTTGTAGGAATAATTGTTAAATCTTTCCTTGTGAGATCAAAACATGGACTCTTAGACCACATACTACTTGACACGTGCATTTGTGTTATGCGACAACATTACTTTGGAGAAAGTTTTGACGCATCAAGTTTTTGGCTCTATTGTTGGGTAAAGGCATTAAGAAGAATTCTAATTTTAAGAGAACTTTGGTTGAATCGCTTACAATCTAGGTTTTGCAATTTTTGTTTTCTTTTTTTTTTTATTTTTATATATTTGTTTGCACTCGTATTCTTGTTTTGTTTTCTTGCAGATGCTGAAAATAAAAAAAAAGAAATAAAAAGAAATAAAAAGCCAAAAAACTAATTAAGAAAATATTCCAATACTTTGAAAAGAAAAATCCGNAAGTGCCCCAAGCAAGAGAGTTGGAAGATAGCTCTAGGTAGGAGAGTGACCCGGCAGAACTAGATCCAAAACATGAAAAGCCTAAGGAGAACCCAACCCAAAATTTAGGAGACCTTGAATTATTTTATAGGGATCTATTTCTTGCAACTTGAGAGGAAAAGACTGATATGCAAATAGGGGAGTTAATTGAGAGGAATTTGGATTTAGAAAATACCTTTATGAATGCTCATCTGAATAAACTCATTACATACACTCTAGAAGACTTCTATAAAACTAAGAGGGAAAATTTGCAAAAAAATTAATTTTTGAGGACTTAATAAAAACTCTCTTTTGTGATCATGCCTGGCTAGGTTAGTTATATTAGTAAACTAGAGATATTTTTGTGGGAAACAATAGTTGCACTTTCCCTGTGGGATCAAAGTGTGGTACTCTTTAACCACATTACTACTTGACTCATGGATGTGTGTTATATGCCCGACTTACCCCATGGTAAGTTTTGATGCATCAAATTTTTGACACTGTTGTCAGGAAAAGACATTAATAATTATTTCCATTTTTAGGAAAACTTTAGTCTAAAAACTTAGGATCTAAATTTGACACTTTTATTTTCTTGTTTTTGTTTTGTTCCTTTGTAATTATTGTGTTGCATATATATTTATATTGTGTTTCATTACAAGTGCTAAAAAAATTAAAAACCTGAAAAAAATAAAAAAAAGGCAAAAAGCAAAAAATATTTTGTTGTAAATTTAATTTTGCTTCGTTTGTTTTCTTCTGTCTATTGTGTTGCATTTTAATGTGAGTTTGTTTTCTGACTTGTGTGGGTCAGTGTGATTGTCTACTGCATAATTTCTTTTTACAGTCTTTTTTATGCATAGGGAAGCTGAGGCTGACCTCACCCCTTTCAACCCTAAGATTGGTCGCACTTTTAGACATCTTAGGAGATCACAATTTTTTCTGTAACATCTTTTGAGATGACTGACCCTAACACCCTAACTTGAAACCACTTCGACAGTATGTCAACTCATATGTTGAAGAAATCCACATGAGCATAAACTAACATCTATAGAAGCCAACACCTTGGNCAAAATTTCTTTTCCTTTATCCCTCGCTATCGCAATCCTTGTCGCCTTCCCAAATTATTCATCATAAACTGACTTCCCTAAAATGTGATTATTTCCTTGTGTTCCTCAGTTCATTCTTGTTGCCTTTCCTTTCTTCGATACTTTACCGTCTCTCTCGTTTATTTAGGGAGTATCGGCGCTAAAACCAAGAAATCGCACTCACCCTTCTCTAGCCCCTTCATGCAGCACCAAAAAACGACCTAAACTTCTTTATCCCTCTTATCTGAATCCTGAAAATACAAACATGATTAAAGATATTCATGAAGAAGCGGTGAGATTGTGTCTTTCAGAGTCCACTGAAACCCCTATCTTTCACCCCTCTTTTTTCCTCATTCTCCCTCGACCCAATCAAAGGCAGAGAGTTGACGCTCCCTCTCCTCCTCCTCCTTCCTTTATAGATCTAGTATTACAAGCTTCTTCCTTCTCCTTTATTTCTTTTCTTTATATTATAATGCAAGGCGCACACACACACAGATAGATAGATATATATACAAACAAACATATATATATATATATATATATATATATAATTAGTTTAAAATATTTGTGTGCATTAGTTAGCTTTTAGAAGTTCGACATGTGTAGAATCGCATCGATTGAACTACTAAATGATTTGGAGTGTACTCGCCTATCTCGAGGTAAATAATTATTTTTTATTAGGGGATAAACATACCCATTCTAGCTATCGGCGTTATCCTTACTACTTGTAGTAGATTCATAATTATTTTACAGGTTGACAGTCATGCCCAAGATACTTATGCTTACTACACACAAGCCCATCGGTCCAGCTAGCCACTTGTGTATAGTAAGCATATTGCATATATATATTTACTTTTGGACAAACGTAAAATTTTTGACGCAGTTGTACGTAGGTCGATAAATCCTATTTGATATTGGCTAGCTGGACTGATGGGCCTACATTGTGAATCTTCAAAAAAGAATCATCAGATTTCTTTGCGTTGGCATTGACCTTACCAATTTCAGGGTGTCTATTAAACACAACTATATAAATATAAATTGAATTAAAATTGAATAAATTGTTATGTAGTAATATGGTTTATTGGATGGAAAATAATTGCATATTCATACTTGAGTATGTTCATGTTTCAATACTCCTTTGATTCTATGATATTATGTATGCATAATTGTCTCTCTTTGTAGATCATATTGCACACCCTAATTTATTTGTCATTTATGCTTTAATAGATAACTGTAATTATTAAGTTTGTCTGTCAAACTCACTCTTTGATATTTTTGCATAACATGATCTATTGAATCATTACTAGACCATCTCTATCAGAGGATCCATTTCAGTTTAAGATTTCTTATTTTTGTTATTTGTTAGCATTTGTTTTAGTGATTATATATATCTTTTTGGGTATAGTTAGTCATTCCCTGTTGTCATTTCAATTTTGATTCAATCAGGTTTTTGTTTTTTCTTCCAATTGTATCAGTGAACTATTAATTATGGAATAAAATTTATATTTGCTTTTTTATTCCAGTTATTATTTGCATATAATCTCTTTTTTTAGAATATAAAACAGGTTCAATTATATCATCAGGCACTCCATTGTCGGAGTATACTGTCTTCCAAACTCAAGGTGTGACATCATGCCTCTGAACTATTGAGAAGAAGCTTTATATAAAGCAAAATAATGAGAAAATTGAACAAAACAAGTTTTTTCTACAACCATATATTACATTCTCAGGTTTGTGGGTTAATTTCTATTCTACTGTGATTCTATGAGAGATAACAACTTAGCTTTCTTTAATTTTAAAATGTTAACTCCAAAATACTTGTTTGTGTTTGAATGCTTGCATCCACATGAATTGCTCATGCATCCATCTACTGGCATTAAAACGTCTTGCATTCTTATATGAAAAAAATGGATTTTCATTTTCTACATCTACAACGCCACTACTAATTTTTTTATGTATAAATAAAATCCTAGAGCCATGAACATTATAAACATATCATAAAACTACAACAAGACATTTATTTTGTGGAACAAAACAGTAAAAAGGGATACATATATTCCACACAATTCTTATATATTTACATATCTAAAACCTAAACTTTGATATTTACATGCATCTTATTGAAGTCTTTAACATCATATCAAAGATATCAGTATTGCTAACATTTTAAAAGTGATACACATTTTCATGGATAGAACTATAACATCAAGTGCTATAAATGTAAATATCTTAGTTTGAGTGTTAGATATGTAAATACATAAAAATTGTGTGGTATGTATATAGATTCCCCTAGTAAAAAGAAAGAGAATCAAACCTCAGTGCCAAGTCTTTTGTTCAGGGCTTCATTCCACAAATTAGACGCATAATCTGGCATAACTTTGCTCCACAAAATCATACCAGAAGCAACCTAAAATAAATAACAGATTCAAATAAGCTTTGATCTTTTCTCAGTTTTCTTCAGCAAATAAAGTTAGGCAGACTACCCTTATTCTACCTACAAGTAGCAGATAAGCTTCTATCACTATTGGCTAAACGAATGGCACACCAAAATATGTTGTTTAACGTATGACTCCCAGAATCCTAACAATGCAATTTTATATCAATCATCAACGATTCTTTCGGCCTGATATTACAACAGGAAATACTCAAAACTTCATTTAGAAAAAGGGAAAGTTAGATACATATCATACAATTCCTTTGTATTTACATATCTAACACCGAAAATTTGATATTTACATTTATCACACCTTGTGTCGTAATCATATGCATGAAAAGATGCACTCTGTTGAGATTTGTATCTTTTTTAGGGTTCTAATTGTAAATAAAAAATAATGAAAGGGTTTTTGTACGAACATTGTAAGATTCTATATAAGTTTAGGTCATTGATGAATATAATAAGTTCACAGAGCGATTACTTTTTTATGGTATCAGAACTCTAGCCTAGTCGTTGCTGGTGTTGCTCGATCCCACGAGTTGGGGTTGGTATATAAAGACCTCAAACTCCCATTTTTCCTCTCCCTTTCACTTTGTCCACGTGAAGCAGACGTGACTAGAGTTGACTGGGATGGCGATGATGGGATCGCGGCATGAAACCTCGGATACAGTCATGATTAGAGCTAACTGGAACGACAACGATGGTATCGCGACATGAAATTGGGATGAATGCTCGTGATACAGTGGTGATTTCAACGAGTTGGAAGTGGATGGTGTGCTTTCAGGTTGAACCGCAGGGGACAGCGCGGCTATATAGAGCGGCTCGGTGCAGGGAGGATCGATCAAACGGAAGAGACGACACTTTCGGCTATTTGATAGCGACAAAGTAGTTCGAGTGGCTCGGTGCAGGGCAGGGGTGAAGCGCACGTGAAACCAGAGCAGTGGGGGAGAGAACTTTAGTTCTGCGTGCATGAGAGGATGATGAAGGCTGGGGAATAGTTAAATTGAGGATATCAAGAGACGAAGATAGTGTAGGAGATAAAGTATTGGAGCTTTTGGGAAAGATAGATCTTGGAAGTTTTGAAGATCTTGATCGAGCTCATATAGGAAGCTAGCGCCTCGATGGAATTCACTACCTCAGCAAGTGCTCCGATACAGATGAAGCTAGATCACTCTCATGTGAATCTGAAGTTTGATGGACCAGTCACGTTGGATGGAGACTGCTCTAGTAAGGAAGATACTACAAAGATATTTGATGAGAGTCAAGGTTGAGCCAGAGGGTGATAGTGCTAGAAGGGATGAGTGGAGGACCACACATGCCTTACTTTACATTTAGTTTTTCAACTCGATAGTTCCATCGATTACCTTATCAATAAATGATATTTGAAAGGTGAAGAAAATTTGGGCAAAGATGAAGAGGACCTATGCTGAGACTGAGAATCGCATCAACGTGACATAGAGGCAGCGATACAATGTGATAAATTGATTTAGGAGTATTCCATAAAGCTGGAGCGATGGTGGCAAGATCTTGATTACTTCTAACCTATGTCGAGCTGTGTTGATCTAGGTACAAGGGGGGAGATCTTTGCACAAATGAAGACTATGTAGTTTCTGGCTCATCTGAACCTGGCTTTCGATCCAAGGAGATCGATCGTCCTAGCCCAGACAACGATTCCTTACTGGATGAGGCCATCACCGCAATGATACAGGAGGAGATTCATGAGACTACACTCTGAGCCGAGTAGACTTTCAAGTATGCGATCAAATTCAGCTGCCTCAAGCTCGGATATGACAGGTGCCTAACAGGAAAACTGTAGGTGTTACAACTATGGAGAAGTGGGACACCTGAAAAAGGCTAGTCCAAAGCTACCCAAGGAGAGGGAGATGAGTGGACGTGGACAGTCTGCAAGCAATGGTCATAGTCGTGGGGGCTAAAGGGGTGGAAGAGAGGGCTACTGAGAAAATCTGATGGTAGTGAGGGACAAGGGAGAGGCAAAAGTGGATTTACCGATGAGGATCGAGAGTTCTTGGAGAAGTTGAAGAGGAAGTAGAGAGCAGTAGATGATCTGATTGAGGATTTATCCACTTTATCATCATCCAAGGGGAACACTGTTACTTATGCTCACTCAGCTAAAGGTACTCGTGATACACATGCTCATGCTTATATATCCACCACAAGATCACCAGAATGAATAGCAGATTCTGGTGCATCTCGACATGTGACAAGTACCACTAGCGTGTTTTCTTCCTATATCTATCTAGGAGTTCCAGAGTGCATTCAAACTGCTAAAGATACAACACAACCTGTGGTTGGTAAGGATACAGTGAGGTGTATCAATTCTTTGGCTATGTCTAATCTTTTGCATGCTCCTTCATCTCCAATAAACCTTTTATCTATTAGTGTTATTATACTCCAACTAAAATGTGTTGATTCTTTTGATATTCCTAAGGTAATCTTCGAAGAAAAGGGAATTGGATGGAGACTAGAGACTGACACATGACAAAGTAAACTCTAGTACTTGGATAGAGAAGGGATTGACTCAACCTTGACATCCATGATAGAAAATGCTTAAGTAGGAGGATCCGGGAGGAGTATGAAGGATCTATTGTTGGTACATCATAAGTGTATCAGACACTAATATATGTTTTTGTATGAAAAGGCAAATATTGGGAGCTTTTATGTTAAATTTGGTAATAAGAATTCTTGTGTTTTTTATTAAGTGCATTTAGATGGCGACCTTGTTCTACAACTTTGAATTATCATAGAGATTCTGTGACTTTCATTAATTGTTTCTCTCGTGTTAATTATTTATATTGATAAGAAACAAAAGGAATGTGTTTGTCTTCTTTAAAGACATTCTCAGGGTGATTCAGACTCAATAAAGTGCAGTGGTGAAGGTATTGAGATCTAATAATAAAACAAAGTAGATACAAGACGTTCATGTCATACACACCAGCATAAACAGAGTAGCAGAGAAGAAGAATAGGCACTTTCTAAAGGTAGTTCAAAATAATTTGTCCCTGCAAGTGCTTTGGGATTTCATCGAGATCATCATGTTTCGAACTACCTTTAGAAAGTGCCTATTCTTCTTCTCTGCTACTCTGTTTATGCTGGTGTGTATGACATGAACGTCTTGTATCTACTTTGTTTTATTATTAGATCTCAATACCTTCACCACTGCACTTTATTGAGTCTGAATCGCCCTGAGAATGTCTTTAAAGAAGACAAACACATTTCTTTTGTTTCTTATCAATATAAATAATTAACACGAGAGAAACAATTAATGAAAGTCATAGAATATCTATGATAATTCAAAGTTGTAGAACAAGGTCGCCATCTAAATGCACTTAATAAAAAACACAAGAATTCTTATTACCAAATTTAACATAAAAGCTCCCAATATTTGCCTTTTCATACAAAAACATATATTAGTGTCTGATACACTTATGATGTACCAACAATAGATGACGACCTTGTTCTACAACTTTGAATTATCATAGATATTCTGTGACTTTCATTAATTGTTTCTCTCGTGTTAGTTATTTATATTGATAAGAAACAAAAGGAATGTGTTTGTCTTCTTTAAAGACATTCTCAGGGCGATTCAGACTCAATAAAGTGCAGTGGTGAAGGTATTGAGATCTAATAATAAAACAAAGTAGATACAAGACGTTCATGTCATACACACCAGCATAAACAAAGTAGCAGAGAAGAAGAATAGGCACTTTCTAAAGGTAGTTCGAAACATGATGATCTCGATGAAATCCCAAAGCACTTGCAGGGACAAATTATTTTGAACTACCTTTAGAAAGTGCCTATTCTTCTTCTCTGCTACTCTGTTTATGCTGGTGTGTATGACATGAACGTCTTGTATCTACTTTGTTTTATTATTAGATCTCAATACCTTCACCACTGCACTTTATTGAGTCTGAATCGCCCTGAGAATGTCTTTAAAGAAGACAAACACATTCCTTTTGTTTCTTATCAATATAAATAACTAACACGAGAGAAACAATTAATGAAAGTCACAGAATATCTATGATAATTCAAAGTTGTAGAACAAGGTCGTCATCTATTGTTGGTACATCATAAGTGTATCAGACACTAATATATGTTTTTGTATGAAAAGGCAAATATTGGGAGCTTTTATGTTAAATTTGGTAATAAGAATTCTTGTGTTTTTTATTAAGTGCATTTAGATGGCGACCTTGTTCTACAACTTTGAATTATCATAGATATTCTATGACTTTCATTAATTGTTTCTCTCGTGTTAATTATTTATATTGATAAGAAACAAAAGGAATGTGTTTGTCTTCTTTAAAGACATTCTCAGGGCGATTCAGACTCAATAAAGTGCAGTGGTGAAGGTATTGAGATCTAATAATAAAACAAAGTAGATACAAGACGTTCATGTCATACACACCAGCATAAACAGAGTAGCAGAGAAGAATAGGCACTTTCTAAAGGTAGTTCGAAACATGATGATCTCGATGAAATCCCAAAGCACTTGCAGGGACAAATTATTTTGACAGCCACTCAATTGATCAACAGAACACCCTCAAGGGTGTTGCAATAACAATCTCTTTTTGAGTTGTTGAAATGAGATAATGGCGGGTTCCTCCCATTAAAGATATTTAGTTGTATAAGTTTTGTGAATGATAATAGACTATAAAAAGGGGAATTGGATATCAAGTGTGTTTTCGTGTGTTATATTGCCACCATAAGGGGTATATGTTTGTTGGAGCCCAATATAGAATAGACTGTTTGCGAGTATCAATGTGATTTTTAGAGAATTTGAACTTACTACGCCTTGGAGGTGACCTCACCCTTTAGTGACTCACCAGATACTAGAGATATGAGGCGAGAGGGAGAGTGCAGTGATTGTGAGAGATTGGTACATGTGGGAATGATGCCTTCTCCTGTTGTGTGAGAAGGATCGACTCAGGAACCGAAAAATGAGCCCAAATATGGTGGGATTCAAGCCCAAGAAGAGCTGAGAGTGTATATATGAAGGAGAAAGCAGAATGAAAGAACAGTGCCTGCAGTGTCAATCACGCTGGTAAGTCCTTGACCCAGTCCACCGCAACTCCTAAATCACCTACTCCATCCACCTCAAACTTAGAATACACAGGTGATATGATTCCTATTCCTTCAACTTCTAACTTCGTGACTTTAAGGAGAAGCTCTCATAAGAATACAAGACATTCTCCTATTCCTTTTGGGTGGGAATATGACAATGCTCAGTTTGTTTCATACATTAACAAATCTCCTGTACATGGAGCATTCATTTATCTTTGGGCACTGTCTCTATACTCAAGTGTTAACAGGTAGCTAGAAAGGATTTTATGTGAAAAGTGCTCATGCATGAAGAACTTGGGGTTCTCGATAAAAGCTAAACATGGGAGCCAGTACCACTAACACCGGGGAAAAGAGCAGTTGGGGTTCTCGATAAAAACCAAACATGTGAGACAATACCACTACCACTGGGGCAGTTGGGTGCAAGTGGATCTTCACAGTAAAACAAAATCCAGATGAGAAAGTGGAGCATTACAAGGCACGATTGGTGGTGAAATGGTACAATCGCGCGTATGACATTGACTACGACAAGACATTTGCACTAGCAGCAAAAATGAGAAGAGTAAGTACTTTGGTTTCTCTAACAGTGAATGATATGTGGAGGTTACACCAACTAGATGTGAAGAATGTGTTTCTTCATGATATGCTACTAGATATGTATATGGAGATACCACCAGGATTCAAAATTCGACAGATATGAGGCAATGTACGTAGGCTCAAAAAGTCACATAATGGCTTGAAAAAATCTCCTCGAGTCTATTTTAACAAGTTTATAAAAGCGATGGTGGGAGTAGGATAACAGCAGATCAATGTCAACCATACAATATTCTTTAGTCAAAATGAAGGTCACATCACTATGTTTGCTATGTATGTTGATAATGAGGTGGAGATTGCCCAATTAGATATAAAGATTGGGCAAAGAATTTAAGGTAGAGAACCTTGAAAAGCTCAGGTACTTCCTTGGGACCAGAGAGGATGGTCTTGTCTTTGAGGAAGAATGTACTGGATTTCTCACAAAAACAAGCATGTTTTGATACAAGCCTCTAGTCTCTCCAATTGATTGGAAGGTCAAGCTGAGTGTAGAGACAGGAGAGCCAATCGATCGTGAGAGATACAAAAGATTGGTGGGTCGTCTGATATGAATCACACTTGTCCCGACATTTCATTTGCAGCGAGTGGGTGAGCCACTACATGCATGATCCATGGATCAAATGAACGCACTGTATCAGGTACTGGGGTGCCTGAAGAGTGCTCCAGAGAAGGGGCTGATTTTCAAAAAGAATGAGCATGTAGGCAATGAGAGTTTTCGTGACTCTAATTGGGCGAGTTGTGCTGATAACAGAAAGTCTACATCAGGATACTGCATATTTGTAGGGTGCAAATTGGTCACTTAAAAGAGTAAGAAACAGCCAGTAGTAGAGAGGTCAATAGCAGAGACAGAGTACAAGGCCATGGCTTTAGGATTTGTCGAGATGATATGGTTGAGAGCCTTGTTGGTAGAGCTCAAATGAAGTTATGATGCAACAAGAAGTCAATACTTAGCATTGCCAACAACCCAATGCAGCACAATAGGACCAAACATGTAGAGATTGATAGATTCTTCGTAAAGGAAAATCTGAATAACAGTCTACTGGAGCTAGGTCATGTAGCCACTGGAGAGCAAGTGGCTAATTGTCTCACTAAAGGACTTAGCTAATTAGATTTTTTTTTATTACATGACAAGATGGGATTAGTGAATATCTTTTGCCCATCTCAAGGGGAAGTGTTGAGACTTATATATTTTTGAGGTTCTAATTTTAAATAAGGAATATAGAAGGTCTAGGGGTTAATTGTAAGAACATTGTAAGGATTTATATAAGCCAAGTTCATTAATGAATAGAACAAACTATTTAGAGCAATTACTTCTTTGCACTCCACTTTTAAAAAGTTAGTAGTAGAAATATTTTTGATGTGATATTAAAAACTAGAGTGCTAAGCATGTAAATATGAAAGTTTAGGCGTTATATATGTAAATACATGAGATTTGTGTGCTACGTAAGTAAATGTCCCCTATGAAAAAAATCAAGACAACGGATGATTCTGAGCATCATAACAACACAATTTTATATGACTCTTCAACTTGGACTTTTTGATCTTAATGATTGTTTCAGCGTGATATTACAACAGGAAATACTCAAAACTTCATTAAGAAAAAAAAAAAATCAAGACAACGATAAAAATAAATTGAACAAACATGAGCAAAATAAGCAATAATATTTTCTGGCAACTTCTAAGTCTCCCAACGACCATGTTCATTGTTATGTAAATAAAAGAAGGGAAATTTACATATGTAGCATGCAATTCTTATGTATTTACATATCTCACACCTAAACTTCCCATGAAAATGTGAATTTGACTTTTAAAAAGTGATAATACTGCTATTTTTAATAAAATATAAAAGATTTGAGTACTTTGTGTGTAAATATTGAAGTTAGGGGAGATATGTACGTATATAAAAATTTTGTGCTATGTATATAAATGCCCCAATAAGAAATTGATTGAAAACTGAAAACAGAGAATAAGAGAGAAAGAATCACTGTACCAACTGTCCATCCAATGGTGGTGGGTAGTTCCCGCTCGTAGTATCTATCCAACTAAAGATCATATTATGGTACCCATAAGGCTTTCCATCCATGCTTCTAGCATATTCCCAAGCAGCACTAATGTTGAATTTGGCTCGAAGATTTGGATGCAAAGGAAGCAAAGCAATGTGCGGATCCGAGTCATCTTTGTTCAATTCGAAGGCCCACCATTCCTCCCATGGCAATATGGCGATGATATCTTCTCCCTGTAAAACAAATGGTAAATTTTAGTCTCATAATATTAAATTGCATTATGAGAACAATTCAGTAAAACCCCAAATAGAGAAGCAAATTTAATGATATGTTATGGATAAAAAATAAAACCAAACCATGGCGGCCATACAACAATGACTTTTTGAAAATAATTATTCCCTTTCTTTTAAGTTTTAACCACAGATATTCAGTCCAATAGTTTCTTATGTTCTTACAAAAGTACGTCAAATTTGTTCCTTTTCTCTCTAACCCCTGCACCATATCCAAATCTATAAATAAATTGGCAATCAACCATATTCAATAAAACAAATTTGTGTTATTTGCTTGATTCACTTCCTTTTGTTTGATTAATAATTTGACACTAAGGTGATTCTTTTAACAAAACTTCTCGCTTAAGAAAGATAAACATTATTTCTTAAGATTATTTTATATATCATTCTTTTTTTCCCGAATGTAAAATCCATTTTGCAAATAGAAAACATTTGTAAAAATTTTCAATATTATATAAGAATATTGCAAGCAAAATTCAATCATGTGCTTTCCTTTTATGGTGGTCAATCGCCTCTCCCTCTCCCTCTCTCTCTCTCTCTCTCTCTACCTTTATCCTTTAGTCAACTCAATCTTAGGCTTCCCATATTTAGAGAACTTAAAATACATGCATCCTATCTCTTAATTAATCAAACAAACTAAACGGATGTTATCCTTGTTGAGTAAGGTAGAGCCCGACCCGGACCACTACTGCGTTTGGACAATTTTTGCACTTATGGAAAATAATTAAAGTATTTATTTCTTTCATAATTTCCCCGTTCCAGCTTCTTCATTGGATTCACGAATCAATTTTTCCACCGTTTCTTCTTCTGGATTCGCTAATTAAAGACTGCTTTATTGGGCTTTTTAGCATGGTTTTAAATTGATGCATCGCAAGCAGCCCAGTTTCCTTCAATTTGCTTCGTCGGCATTTTGGCTTACGACAAACTCCTCCTCCCATTGCGATTTTCTTCGGCAAGTAGAGGGCGCAGAAGAGTTACGGGTTGGGATTCCACGTAGCAAGGCGCGAGGCTTCTCCTTCCTGATTCCTGCGATTTTTTCTTCTTCTTCGTTGGCTCTCGGGGAGAGCTAAAGAGAGAAAAGGAGATGAAAGAGAGAGAGGAAGAGAGAGAGAGAGAGAGAGAATTATTCTTGTAATCGTCAAGGCGATCGACAACATGTGAATTCTTAAATCAATAAAATCTTCTGCAACTCTGTAGACGTAGAATATTTGTTGAATCACATAAATATGTGTGTTCTTTTTCTAGTTTGCAAATTTCTCGTTAAAATATTCACTTTATCCGTCGCTTTTTTTTCACAACAATCCTCATTCTTACCAAGCTATGAAATGCTCTTTGATACCAACAAGTCTTCCACTTCCACATCCCCTTTATATATATGCTCAAACAAAGAAAATTTATCTAAGAAAAAGCAACAACTATTATTGAAAATGTGTTCCTAAGCAACACCCAACAATGAACATATGACAGGTCGGATACTTTTTAATTGCAGACGTAACTTCTTTTGCACCTAAATAAATTTTCCTACAAGCCCATAAATATGACTCCAAAGAATGAAGTTAGGGCTTGCCTTTTGGATTATCAAAACCCGTCAACAAGATATCTAAGCCTTGGATCATTAATCTCATTATGAACATTAAACTTTCTTACTGATTGATTCTACTCAATACAAAGCATGATTGTCTTCACCCGCTTAACAAGTCCATTAATGGCCAATCCAACATCTAATAAAAAAACCAAAACTAAAGTTATCTTTTATTGGATAAGCTAGAAAAGTAACAATAATATAAATCATTAGGGGCATTACAGGAGTTGCTAAGAGTCTTCTAGTGTAGATCTATCAATGGTTATATTTTCTAGAATTAATAGGAAATCACTAGAATGTACTTGTGATACTTTCATCATAAGGTACATTTCATATGCTATACTTTGAGATGGAAACATCATATGCTACAATGAAAGACAATAAAATTTGCGTTGAGTTTAGAGTTGAGAGTAAAATATGTCCCATGATTTGTGCCTTAGGAGGGTAATGTATAAAACACATAAAACTTATATTCATCAAATACATAAGACTAGCATACCCTAAAAGAGTCTATTTAAAGCACATTACGGTGGATTTTATCTTATCATCTTAGTAATTTCCAAGCACAAAAAAATATAATTAATATATATTTTTCAAATCTTAATTTGTTTATGCTTGTTGATCCTATTACAAATGAGAGTATTATACCCTAAACAAAAAGAGTTGGCCATTGAATATTTAAGTTTTTTTCTTTGCCAAGTTTCCCTGTTTTCAAGTGTGATATGAAGAAGAGGCGATAGAATTGGGTCGATCTCGCCATTTATTCGTCAAATCTTTTTCTCTCTATTCTCTTCTTTATTATTACCTATTGACTGTGCTTTGTAGTTGAAATTATTCATATATTCTACATATTTAGAATGGATTCTTAAACAATATAGGGCGTTCATGATCAAATATACTGTAGCTATAAATAAAATGAGAAACTTATTGCTTGTTTCACATCAGCCTATATTTCTTTTTCTAATGAATATTTGAAAATTATTGATTGTAAATAGCAGTGTTTCTAGTAACATTTGGACAAGTTGTTCCTGAAGATGTCACATTTCTAGTAATATTTGAAAATTATTGATTATATATATATATGCTCCAAGTTATTGACACTATTGATCATCAGAAGGATGCTCCTGAAGATGTCACTATTCTCGCAGGTAATATGTCAACAATTCAGCCTCCACACAATGCATATGATGTAGGTTCCCCATCTATGGAACCTCCTTTCGTGGGGGCAGGGGAGACATTTCAAACTTCACCTGCCATAGAACCTATCATTGATGTAACGGGTGGCAATATTTCTACTGTGTCTCTACCACCTCATCAGGTCGTACAAGTTGTTACTGTTACTCAAGCACATGAGGCTCATAATGTGCAACAACCTACACCTGTCCGGACACCTTTAGACCAATTCACTGATCAGATGACTGGTTTATGTATCTAGAAAGAAGAAGAAGAATGGAAGCCTATTACCAAACTTGATGGATGATACATAGGTTGTTTTGGGTAATAGCAGCAAACTTAACAATTTGTTAAATGGCTCCCGTCCTAGAACCAGAGGCAGAAGAAAGACTAAATTGGATCTTTCGAATGCTAACTAAATCTGCAAGTGTTGGCAGACTTTTGGTGTACTTTTCTGTATGTCTGCTTTTTAATCTTTTTTTTTTGGTATACATGTATTTTTACGAGTGTATTGTATGTCGGGTGGTTAAGGTGTCAATTTGGGCCCTTTCATCCATCCTATCTATACCTTTCCTTTTAATATATTCGCCTTTACGCATTCTAAAAATATTATATATATATATATATATATATATATATATATATATATATATATATATATATATATATATATATATTCATATGTAGCATAATGCATAAGCATTATGAAAAACGCATTGCATTTGTCAATTTTACAGTTTTCTTCTCATTGCATTAGCTTAAATTTAAAAGATCTTAAACCTTGGTATATCCTACAAAAGATAAATAAACAAAATAATAAAAATAATAATAATAATGAAATGGATTCTTATCGAGGTTAATATAAAAACAAGCATAAAATTATACAAGTCAAAGAAAGGAAAGAGTGATGTACGCCTAGAACCTTTCCTAAGCTTCTCTAGAGCAAGTGGAACCTCAATGTGGACAACTAAAAGTCTAAACTTTTAGTCACTCTATAAAGGTTGGGCTTGGACTAAGAAGGCAACCACCGACACCTAAAGTAAATCTTTTCAGAGCCACAAACACTAAGCAACTCTTCTTAGAGAGATGAATTATTCAGTCTTCTGTCCAATTAAAATGCATTCTTATGAGTGAATACTTGATCAAGGCTATGATGATATAGAGAAAGGAAGAACACTGTTAAGGGGTTATTTGGTTTGCTGAAAATAAAATGCGGTGTTAAAGGAATGTATTTTATTTAGAATATTTTAGAATTATTTGGTTCAACGTAAAATAAATGCAGGAATTGTCATCTTTTTATATGGAATGAAGAAAAAAAATTTGATGTAAAATAAATCCATTAAAATCAGTAGCAGCAATGGGTGGTGGCGGTGGGGGCAGTGTCACTTTACACAAAGTAATGTATTTGGAACTCATTAAAATCCAACGAATTCCAAACACATTGAAAATGAATTAGAGTGTGAATTCCAAGTGCACAAGAATTATATACTGCATTATTTTTCTTCAGAACAAACACTTGAATTTAAAAAATGCCAACAAAAAGAATGCAATGTACTTCTTTTGCTACTGACCAAATAACCCTTTGGAAGCAGAAACATAAGAAATACAAAATTGGCAGTGTCTAACCTTGTCATTTGAATGCCCAGACTCCGCAACCCATAGCTTTCCTTCTGAATCCTTCAGGCAAACAGCAGAATGACCACCATACGCACCAGTCACCCACTTCTCTAGCGTCTCAAAACCACCCCATCTTCCACGAATTTTAGATAAAACCAAAAAATCCCCTGATTGGATGTCATCAACATTGATGCTAGAAAACCATGGCTCTGGGCGTTCTTCAAACTTTGCTCCCATGTGTTTCTTCAAAAAATTAAGATTCGAGTTCTCACCCCATCCAGTATTTGTAAACAAAGGGAGAACATCCCACAGAGCACGGAGAGTTCCAAGCATCCCTGATTTCATGAGAAAAATTGATACTCCATGATGTTTTACCTGATTTCACAAAAAATTAGCAATACACCATACTATAATAAAAGAGTGTCTGGTAACACCTTTATTAAATCCTGTAAATTTGAGATTTAAGACAATACTAAGAGGAATTTAGAAGAAAGTGAATCTACTAATTCCAGTATTTAATTTTTTTTCTTTTTTCTGTCTGACAGATTTATGTTAAATTCCACCTAAATGCGCTACCAAGATGAAAGAAATGAGACTTTTAGCTAATCAATTCCCCAAATCTATTTCATCACAGAATAGTTATTTGGAAACCTACATATTCATATTCTGCTTCTCCCTCCCATTCATTAAATTCAAGTGTATGCTCTCGAGACAAGAAGTAATAGTCCCACGTAACACGGAATGGAGTTGCGAAGGCGTAAAGATCCAGACAGGTCCAACTGTGCGCATTACTAACCTGGATAGAAAATGAAAAAGAAAAAAAAAATGCGGGTGAAAATGAGGCATGGGCATGATGTGATGACATGAATAGACAACAAGAGAAAATGTTTAAAAGCTGCAATAGTGATACAATTAGGGTTCACCAATAGCATATACATTGATGTGTATCTATGCATTTTTCTGTTTGTAAATATACTTATTTACTTTTACATACAAGATATCAAAATGAAATATTTTACTCTTCAAATGTTATCAACTATTAAGGCCAGCAGTTAAGTGATTTATTAACACTCAAAAATTATAGACTGCAACTAGAACATAAACATGAAAAGTTAAAAAATTAAGATTTCACCAACAAAATATTAGACCAACACAATATTAGCTGTATAAAGCCATCTAGAGCAGTGAGAAGAACTTGGCAGTCAAAGGACTCTGATTGTAGAAACCCAAATGAACACATCATTGTGAGTTTATAAAACAGTTTTACCTGATATGTATAATCAATTTAGTTTCTAATGCATTGAAAAGCTGAGATCAAGACCAAATTCTTAGTTTAAGATGTGTCCTCTTTTCATTGGTGGTCAATAATGCATATAGTCCTCAATAGCTTTACATTTGATGGTGTTGCCTTGTTAGGAATAATAGGAAAGAAGAGTATGAAAGAGAAAAAGAACCGAGTAAGCGAGCAACAAGAAAAAAGTAGACATGCTGGATATTAAAGGGGACGCCTTGATTCAAAGTTTATTAATCACAAGTAATGCATTAGAACCCTTATTTATAGAAATATGCTTATGTTTAAAATCAAACTGATTTAATATTTAATTCTAGGTAAGTTCTAGAAATCCTATCATCCAATCTAAAATGAAAATACACCTAAAATTTAATGCTTCAAAACTAAAAGAATAATTTTGATACATGTCCTGCAAAATATAAAATGTGAATGGTGAGTTGAAACTACTCTATTAGATTTCTTGCTCTAAAATATTAAAATCTTTATAAGAGTCCACCAAGACAAAAATAGTGATTTACAAGTAAACTCAAAATGATGATACATATAAAAATATATAATATGGAAAGCATTTAATGCCAATATACTCTAGTAATGATTTTGTTACGAGGGCGCCTAGGCCAAGGTCAATTTTATCTTTTGTACGCCTAAGGGCAATTTAATCTTTTATTATTATTGTTGTTGGGTATAAATAGGCTTGCAATGTCTAGGGCTAGGTTTATGTATGAGATTAGAGTTGTGAGTCTTAGGTTTAGGTTTTGGGAGAGATTTCCTAACTCTCGAATTGTAGGAATTTGAAGAGATTGCCTGCATCTTGAATCATAGGTGCTTATCTTTGTATTCTCATTTGAGTTGTTTGAATTATTGAAATAAAAAAATCAGTTTTTTCCTAATTTCTATGGAAAATCTTGTAGATTTTTGCTCCGGATCATATCAAATTAGTATCAGAGCACGATTTTGGGGGAGCCTGCCGGCATGAGAAATTGTTGAGAAGTGTCGACAGGATCCCTTCATGACTGAATCCTGCAGTACAATCACTAGCAGCGAGGCCACCACAAGATCACGGTGCATTGAGAAAGCTTCTATGCAAAGGATCGCCGCTTATTGAGATCTGAAATTTCTTCATGACAAAATCCTGCGATATTGTCGCACTTGGAGCTTGCTGAAAAAGAGATGATGGAATTGTAAAGGGTTTGAGTTGGCTATGGAAGCATTGACACAATGAATTTTGGCGTGAGAATGCAACGAACAGGGACTCAAGGCAAAAGACAAGGAATCGTGGCTTGCAGAGACCCAAAACTTCCTTTGATCTCTTCCTCCCGCTCCGTCCTCGAGAAGGTAGTTGTGACAGGTGTTTGTGTGGAAGGTCATCGGGAACGTGCGGCACAGGGAACATAAGAAGTGCCTTCTTAACTTAATCTTACGATGTCTAAGAGGGTGATTATAACAATACAATCAAGACAAGGGCTTGCTAGGAATGCAACGACGAACTTTCCATCTCCTGTGAAGACGGGCGAGTTAAGCTTGTTGGGCAGTCTAGAGATTCGAGCCGATTTTTACGATCCTGATTTAAATGAACTATGAGATCGCAACATACAAGTTTCAAAAACAATAGGAAGGAATGACAGCCAAGAAAGCAGATGATTTGGAGAGAAAATTAGAGGAAGAGATGAGTCAAATTAGATCGGGAATGGAAGAAAGGTTTTCCACCATGAGGGCAATGTTTTCTTCCATTGAAAGCCAAATAAATGATGGATTTTAGAGCATAGGAGAAATGTGAGAGATTGTGAAAGAGCTCATGGAGATCCAATTCAAGACCATGTCGATCACTTCAGTTATAAACCCTAACCAAGGGTTGATCAAGAAATCCTTTGTCAGGTTAACTGGGAAGGGGATCGAGCGAGAAGACAACGAGGGAGACATCGTCTACCAACAAGAGCGTCACCCTAAAACTCCAAGAGGAGGGGGATGGGTCAAAATTGGAAGAGAGATGTTGTAAGGGTGACGGAAGGGCACGATGGAGGAAGGAGAGAATCAGAAGTTGTGTAATCCTATGACCGAAGGAGGGAGTTCTACCCTAGATACAAGGGAGGAAGAACCGGAGGAAGAGGAGGTTGAGGTGGAGATGTTAGAGTTAGGAAGTTAAAGATACCGATCTTCGAGGGCAAAGACGCATATGGGTGGGTGTATCGAGTGGAGCGATACTTATCGGTGAATAAGTTAGATGGGGATGAGAAACTCCTGGCGGCAGGATTGTATTTGGAGGGGAAAGCTTTAGCCTAGTTTCAGTGGAGGGCAGCTAGATATCTGATTCGTTCGTGGAATGAATTTAAAGATTTTTTATTGGAAAGTACCTGAGCCATTTGAGAAGGAGACCAAACTAGCAATTCTATGTCTTGACATTCTATGTCTTGACTCAGGAGAAGACAGTCATAGAATATAGGGAGAGATTTGAACTATTTTCGGGACTACTATGAAGGATTTTTGAAGCAGGACTAGAGGAGAATTTCATGGAGGGCTTAAAGTCCAAACGGACAGCACTCTAACTACTAAGACAGCGAGGATTGAGAGAAATAATGGAGCTAGCCCAGATGCTGGAAAACAAGAACCAAATGAAGTAAGCCAACATAAACAACACAGATGGAGCATCGTACATAACTGTTGCAACAACGATGATGTCAAGAGTTTATATAATGAAAGTTCAGAGGGAGGTCGCACGAAACATGAATCATGGACCACAATCAGGAGCAACACTCATGTGTCTTACAGAGATAGAGATTCGGGACAAGCGAGCGAAGGGGTTATGTTTTCAGTGTGAAGAGAAGTTCACCCCAGGAAATCGTTGCAAGGATCAAAGATTACAAGTTCTCATATTGCAGGACAATGAAGGAGAGAATGAAGAAGTAGAGGCAACTGTGGGGGAGGAGGAGGAACACTCTTATTTTTTCTCACTTTGAGGACAAGGAGTCTTTTCCGAGTAGGAAATATTGTTATGAAGGCACCTAGCCTAAGAGAAATTTTGTCTTTTGTACAATTATGAGCAATTCAGTCTTTTATTATTATTATTGATAGATATAAATCGACTTGTTATGTTTAGGATTAGGTTTATACATGAGATTTGAGTTGTGAGTCTTGGGTTTATGTTTTGGGAGAGATTTTCTACATCTTGAATTGTAGAAATTGGGAGAGATCGTCTAACTCTCGAATCGTTGGTGCTTCGCTTTGTGTCTCATTGAGTTGTTTGAATTATTGAAATAAAAAATCTATTTTGCCCTAATTTCTGTGGAGAATCGTGTCGATTTTTGCTCTGGACCATTTTAGATTTGCCTCTTTGTTAGACTTGTCAATTGAAAACACAAAAAAACACACAAAGGCTAAGTTAGATGTCAATACCATTGACAAACACCTGATATTTTAAAATACGAAGGCGTAAATGATAAGGCGAGAATATTTACTTGTCACAAGATGTGTCATAAATCCCAAGCCATGGGGCATAAGCCCACAAATTTTATCTTATTTTAAATTTCATAAAAAATAAATATGACTGAAAAACAATAATAAAAAAATAAATTCCAAAATATAAAACTCAAAACCATATGATTTATATTATAACTCCAAAGTTTAAACTGACACAAACATATTAATTAAAAAAAATGAGATGTAAAAATAAATGAATTAAAGATGAAGGATGAGTTAATGCAGGGCTTTGGTGAGACGAGTAGCAAGAAGAAGAGGAAAACAAAGATGAGTTTGGCTAGGTCTCTAAAGCTTCTATGGGCATATAGAAGAAGAATCGATTTAATATAACTTAAATCTTAAGAGATGAAAAGGCAAATTATCCTTTCATTAATATTTATATTATTAAATAGAATGAAAAGATATTCATACTAAGTTAACATTTTGTAATTTAATTTAAAGTAATATAATGGAACTATCTCCCATCTTAACATAGCATAAAAGGCAAGCCCCGAGTGCCTAAAGCCATGCCTTCTTCAATAGATCATAGGCTAACGTAATGAATACCTCGCATAACTATCCCGGGGCAATTTTACCCTGCCTTGCCCATAAGCAAGCCACAAAAACTCCATTTAATAAATTGCAATTCACTAGTTTGGAATTTGAAGTATAAGAGCCGGACCTAGCCCAATGAATCACTAATCTCCAAATAGCCAAATTTAGCAATGCAAACTAACTACTTCATTTGAGATAGACGACTCAATATGATAAATTTTGATGTAAAGGTGGCAATCTTCAGCATATCTTTAATTGTAAATTTCTGTCGCAAACTAAATAACAACTTATTCATGATTTAACTCTTTCAATAAAAAAAATATATCAACTTTACTAATAGTGCAGAATGTGATGCCTATCATTTTAGTTTTTATTTTTAATTTGCTTCGATATCGTCCCCAAAAGGATTCAATATCTAAAATCAGCCTGCCATTCACGACTTCAGAAATCGCTACCCCATGGAGGCAACATGAACCTTGAAAATTTTTCCATGAACCATTCTAAACTTTAGCCCTTAGTAAATGTTAAAATTAGCTAACAGCAATATGCTATTCTAGCACTCTTCTTTCATCAATGTCATTCCAACCACTAGATTTAACAAAGATTAATAGGAAAGCAACTTTAACTTAAAATTAATCAAAATAATGACAAGGAAAATCCCTGTCATCACATAAAAGACAATTACATTAAAATTCGCAACCAAACAAGTGATATCTATTAATGAAACTATTCATAGCCAACAACCACAAACTTTTCACTATGTGTGTAAAAACAGGCAAAAATAGAAATGATGCGGCCCTGTTAATTTCAAGCAAACATGTAAAGAAAAGATTTCCATCACAATGGATTATCCACAAAAACAAATTCAAAATTCAACGAATTCATAGAAAACCCATTAGGAACTAACCTTTAAATGGAGAGTGCCTCCACCGTAGGGGGACTTGCTCTTATTGTGAAACTCCAACCAGGCTTGATTCTTATAGAAGCAAGCGCCCTTCCAACTGAGGTTGGATTCCGGCGAGGAGACGGAGCCGATGAAGGTCGGGAGGAGATCTGCGGCGTTATGCACTGAGCTGAGGATGGGTCTTAAGACCGAGAAAGGGAGCAGTGGGAGGATGTCCGAGGTGCGAAATGGGAGCTTCCATGGTCCGTCCCATTCGTTGGAGTAGAGGTGGAAGAAGCAGNAAGGATGTCCGAGGTGCGAAATGGGAGCTTCCATGGTCCGTCCCATTCGTTGGAGTAGAGGTAGAAGAAGCAGAGGAGAGGAAGTAAGAGGAGAAGAGAGCGAGTGGCCATGGCAGTGAAAGAGTGACTTCTGGGGCTTTTTTTAGGGGAGAAAAACGTTTTGTATTTTTTAATGATGGCACGAGTCCTAAAAGTTTAAACCACACACTTAGAAATAGGGGTGTCAAAGTTTATATTTGGAGCTAAAAAAGTGTGTTCGTGTTTGGCTCATTTGCTTAGTAAGATGAACACGAGTCGTTCACAAATAAAAAGTCATTTTGACAACCCTAATCATATAGTCATAAGATGTTAATGATTGAAACAAGATTTAAAATATCATTTGAATCTAATTTAATAATTTTTATTCTATCTTCTTCATTAATACTTTTAATTGATTATAAATCTTTNTGACTTCTGGGGCTTTTTTTAGGGGAGAAAAACGTTTTGTATTTTTTAATGATGGCACGAGTCNGAGGTGGAAGAAGCAGAGGAGAGGAAGTAAGAGGAGAAGAGAGCGAGTGGCCATGGCAGTGAAAGAGGAGTGACTTCTGGGGCTTTTTTTAGGGGAGAAAAACGTTTTGTATTTTTTAATGATGGCACGAGTCGTATAAATTTGAACCAGTCACTTACAAATAAGGGTGGGAGCGTTTATATTTCTAGCTCAAAAAATGTGTAATTTTTTGGCTTATTTGCTTAGCAAGCCGAACACGAATCATTTACGAACAAAAAGTCATTTTGACAACCCTAATCATGTAAACATAAGATGTTAATGATTGGGGCAATATTTAAAACATCATTTGAATCTAATTTAATAATTTTTATTCTATCNCTCACTTACAAATAAGGTTAGGAGCGTTTATATTTCGAGCTCAAAAAATGTGTAATTGTTTGGCTCATTTGCTTAGCAAGTCGAACACGAGTCATTTACGAACAAAAAGTCATTTTGACAACCCTAATCATGTAGACATAAGATGTTAATGATTGGGGCAATATTTAAAACATCATTTGAATCTAATTTAATAATTTTTATTCTATCTTCTTCATTAATACTTTTAATTGATTATAAATCTTTGTAGCCTTGTATTCAATTATTTTTTTTAAAAATACTACTCATCAAAGATATATATATAATTGATTAGTAGTAATTCGAGCCAAAATGAGTCGAACACGAACGAACGAATATTTGTTCGTGTTGTTCATGTTCGGCTCGTTAACTTAACGAACGAGCCGNATTTTTTTAAAAATACTACTCATCAAAGATATATATATAATTGATTAGTAGTAATTCAAGCCAAAACGAGTCGAACACGAACGAACGAATATTTGTTCGTGTTGTTCATGTTCGGCTCGTTAACTTAACGAACGAGCCGAACACTTGCTTCTTAATGAGTCAAACACGAGCTATTCGCGAACAACGAGCCGTTTTGACAGCCCTACTTAGAAAATTGACTTTTTTCTTATATACCCATAATACATATATTTAGAAATATATTCCCCTATTTTTTTAGAGAAAAATATCAGGAAATTTATTTTGGATGAAATAACTTATACTTTGGTTGATTTTAGTGCTCATTTAGCTGGTGAAGGCTGTCACGCAAATGTGCACATTTTATCTAAATAATCAAATAGTAGCAAGAAAATGTCAAATGTTGGTGAATTTTATGAGNTTTAGAAAATTCACTTTTTTCTTATATACCCATAATACATATATTTAAAATATATTCCCCTATTTTTTTAGAGAAAAATATCAGGAAATTTATTTTGGATGAAATTACTAATAGTTTGGTTGAATTTAGTGCTCATTTAGCTGGTGAAGGTTGTCACGCAAATGTGCACATTTTATCTAAATAATCAAATAGTAGCAATAAAATGTCAAATGTTGGTGAATTTTATGAGAAAATACATGATGAGGATATGAGCTTGAGTTTTCATTTAACTTTTGATAACTCAGTTTTGTATTTTTTTTTTCTAAGAAAGTAAATTAAGTATTGTTGCAAGCTCAAAAGTTTATGAAAATATAAATAAATTTTTACTTTCTAATCTTATATAAAGATTATACACATGCATACTAGTAAAAAGGTATTTCAATATTCACCATAATTTTTACCTGAAAANTATGAGAAAATACATTATGAGGATATGGGCTTGAGTTTTCATTTAACTTTTGATAACTCAGTTTTGTATTTTTTTTTTTCTAAGAAAGTAAATTAAGTATTGTTGCAAGCTCAAAAGTTTATGACAATATAAATAAATTTTTACTTTCTAATTTTATATAAAGATTATACACATGCATACTAGTAAAAAGGTATTTCAATATTCACCATAATTTTTACCTGAAAANGCCATTTTGACAACTTTACTTAGAAAATTGACTTTTTTCTTATATACCCATAATACATATATTTAGAAATATATTCCCATATTTTTTTAGAGAAAAATATGAATTTTTATTTGGATGAAATTACTAATAGTTTCGTTGATTTTAGTGCTCATTTAGCTGGTGAAGGTTGTCATGCAAATGTGCACATTTTATCTAAATAATCAAATAGTAGCAAGAAAATGTCAAATGTTGGTGAATTTAATGAGAAAATACATTATGAGAAAGTAAATTAAGTATTGTTGCAAGCTCAAAAGTTTATGACAGTATAAATAAATTTTTACTTTGTAATTTTATATAAAGATTCTACACATGCATACCAGTAAAAAGGTATTTCAATATTCACCATAATTTTTACCTGAAAATAAGTAAGTGGAAATTATGATATGGTCTGGTCAGGATAAAATGATCTATTATATAAATAAATATTTTGATGGTCAACTCTTCCTCTCAATTGAAAAAAGATGGAGAACAATGTATAACATGTTAAAGTTGTATTAACGTTGATGATGGATGTGGTTAGGAGTTAGCACTATGCTATGTCATACAACTTATAATAGTTGGATGATGGTCGTTGGACAATGATATAAGGGCAACAGCAGCCAAGCGATAACATTAAAACATGATAGAAAGATATTGGTCATGCGATGATATTTGGGTAACGATAGTCAGGTGACAATGATTTTTGCGGTGATTGCTGAAATCCAATACAATGTTGAGTTTTATAGTTCTTCAAATTTTCAACTTCTCTCTAAATTTATACCAATGCCCTTTATTATATGAAGAATCAAAGTCTAGTTATAATTTTGTAGAACAACACTTTGATATATTTAGGATTTGTTTGGTTAAGCTTTTATTTTTTAAAAACAAAACTGTAAAAAAATGTTTTATAAAAAATGTTGTTTTAATGCCACTCAAAAATATTGATTTAAAATAAGTAGATAGCATTGTTTTGTAAAAAGAAATTACGAAAAAACTTTATAACCAAATCCTCAAAACACTTTTAGAATGCTCGTGTTTAATGTTTAATTATAGATCATCCCTTGAGTATTTAATGACTGCAATGATTTTAAAATAAAGTGAACTTATTAATTTTTTTCTTCAATCAACTCGATTTGATTATAAGCATGTAAGATTGGGGGATCCTTTCATCATCTGTTAACCTCATGAAATTTTAAATCCCTTTAAATGCTTGATTTGGTGATTTGGTTGGATCTATGTCGTTAGATAGTCTATTTGAGACATTCAATTTTATAAAAAAAAATTATTGAAAAAAGACTTCCTATGATCGTAAAGTTAATCCAAAAAAAAATTTTAACATCAAGATTCGTGTATGCTTGATAAATTTCTTGATAACGTATGAAGCATTCATGAAGCACCTTGATCTTCACAATCTAGCAAATTTAATTATTATTATTATTATTATTATGAAATTGTGTTTCTCCTTTGACTGAAAAAAAATGGTCTAATTATTGTGAGGCACTCTCCGATCACAGTCGCACATCGAGGTTGTATGACAGTGGGACCCACTGTCATACATGATGTGCGGCTATGATCGAAGAGCGCACACAATTAATACATAACTAATCAAAATGGATTTAAAATTTTCGTTTGTTGTAGATACGATGGACAAATATGATCAAGCATGCATAAATAGATACGATTGGATACATGTTGTGCGGCTGTGATGGGACCCACTGAAAATAAAGAGGCCTTTTCGTTTGTCGTAGATACGGTGGACTAATATGATCAAGCAATTAATACTTTGATATAATACGTGCTAGCGTTTCTTAGCAAGATTTGAGTGTGGGAGAAGTAGATAGCAAACTATTTATGAATTGTATTCAACTTCTTACTTGAATAATGCATAACTAATCAAAATAAGGGAGCTGATTTGTAAGTATTGAGTTATTTAATTGTTTATTTGAAATTTCAATATTAATTTTTCTTATTATTTCTAAATGTGTAAATGCCCGGCTCGTTAAAAAATACCAGTGTTTGTGTTCGACTCGTTTAAATATCGAGCGCAAAAAATTTATTCATATTCAACTCGTTTGCTTAAAGAGCCGAACACGAACTGTTCACAAACATCAAACTGTTTTGACGATCATGCAACTGTAAGATGCTAATCATAGATGAGAGATTTGAATCTTAGTATTTATATTAAAATATTAATTTAAATGGGATTCAATATATTCATTATCCGATTTTAAATTAATAATTTTAATTGATATAATTATTGTAGGCTTGTAGTCAATAAATTATTTAAAAATAATATTCATCAATTTTATATATATATATATATATAT
>JXCR01148792.1:856912-898524 GCA_002079205.1 Phalaenopsis hybrid cultivar
TTCCACCTAATTTAGTAATTAAAATCAAAATGATAATTAAAATATTTGCATTATTTTGCACAAATTAAAACAAAGTAATGAATTCAGCCATTAACAATTTGCTAATATTTTACAGAATATTTTACTAGACATACTATTATTACTTGGTTATATGTTAAATCATCCTTCTTGTGGATAAGACGAGGGATTTCACCAAAAAAATAATTTATAGGGGTCGACTTTCGAGTCTAAATATTTTTGTTTGAGTAGATCTAAAATATACATGAAATGTAATTCTAATAATAGTAGATCTAGCGAGGGATTTATAATAATAAGTGATAAAGTTATTAAAATGAATAAATGTTTTAGATATCTCAAGTCTCTTGTTCAAAACGATGGTGATATAGATGATGATGTTAGTAGAATTTGAAGTTGGATAATTGTATAAGAGGAATGTATCGAGCCTATTGTGTGATAGAAAAAGTATGGCTTAAACTCAAGGGAATATATATCTAACACCTCAACTCCCAATTTTTTTTGTTATATTTGCCATCATTTCTATGTATAAGAGTTAGATTTCTTTTTTTAATAGTCAAACCCTTCTATTCTAAGCGGGCTTATGGTGAGCTGATCTGGCCACATGCCCAAAATAATCCTAGTTTATTAAAATTAAATGAAAATATTACACTCAATAAGACACAATGAGGAAAGATATTTCATACAGCCAACCCCACTTAGTGAGATAAAAGCTTATTGTTGTCGCTATTGTTATAAATTAATATTTTCATTATCTAGCTTTGACTATTTAATTAATAATTAATTAGAGAAAATTTCATGTTTAATTAATAATTAATTAGAGCAATGAAAATGCTTTTTATCTGATATATTGCATGATCAAATTGCCCTTGTTGATTAAAAATTTGGTCATTTACTTACATACCACACAATCCTTCATTATTTACTTAATTAATACCAATATTTACACACATATCAATCAAAATTTTAATATCATATAACCATCATTATCTTTTAAAAGTAAAATACATATTTTCATTCCAAATTTATCGCACTAAGCAAAATTTCCACAGGCAATGTTGTGGCGATCTAAATAAAAAATAAATCCAATGATACCAGGACTCATCCTTTGTAAGAATTTGATCAAAATATCCAAGTAAAAAAATCATTTGACGACATATAGAACCAGCAGACAAAAAAGCTGGCATTGAAATCATGTTTTTCTATCATATATGTTCGGATATCAAGCAGATCATCCCTAAAGCTAAGGGTAATTTTCACAACTTCATCAACAGTGGAATAATATATTANGTTTATTGGTTAACTTATCACAGATAAATGCAATAAAAAGAAAAGAAAGCTCTCTTAATTTCTAGGTCATATCAAGAGAGAAAAAAAAAAGGAAAATATAACTATCTTTTGATTGGGAGTTTGAAATAAGAAAAAGAAGTGATAAATGAAGAGTTTTGACTGTGTATGAAGGATCTTATTTTCCTTGCAAAACAATTGGAATGTTGGGATAAAGGACTTGGCAAAAGTTTTAAGAATAACCAAGCTATTGCTGTTTTGATAAATGACCAAATGTTTATTCCCTCTAAATCCTAACATCTTTATATTTCTTCATGAAAGCACATTGGTCAAATTGAAAATAATATTTTTTGGAGAAATTGGTATACATACCACACAATTCTCAAACATTTACAAATGTAGCATCTAAACTTTTATATTTATAACATTTTGGTTTCAAAAGCCCGTGCATGAAAAGATGTTTTCACTTTAGAAATAGCGTCATTTTTTTATGTGATGTTAAAAATTTGGATGCTATGTATGTAAATATGGAAGTTTATGTGTTAGATATGTAAATTCATCAGAATTGTGCATTATATATGTAAATGCCCCTTAACAGAGTTATATGTAAATTCATCATAACTCGAAAAAATATGGTCCCCCAAAGTAAGATAAGCCCCCTAAGTAGCTAGCCAACATCAATCCCACAACCATCAATCAGNCCAAAAGAAATTAATAAAAATAGTTAGCAAGCTAAAGCCAAACCTACAGTAAATAAAAGTGTATTCTTGATCTTTTTTATGATTCGAGGGTTCAAGTTTATTCTTCCTATGGAAAAAAGAGAATAATCTTAAAATTTTTTATATTTTTATCTAAACTTCAGAACTATAAGTACTCTAGACATTCAAAAATTCAAAGTTATTTACAAAGAAATGGACCTGTAAGATCTAATTACCATGCTATCTCCTTTAAAGTCCAAAAAAAAGAAAAAAAGTTGCATCATTCCGTGGCTACTTTAACACATTCAACGCCTATGGAATAATTCTGACTGAATGTGTCCCATATGAGGACAAATTTAAGAGAGTAACGATCCATAAAGAACAATTCTAACAACTAAAATAAGGGCTACAAAAACCATAACCATACTATAATAGTCTATTTTAGCACTGTTTTCTATTTTTGTAGTGCATTTTGATATCATATCGTGCTATCCAGTAAAATGGATGATTGAGAAAATCATATTTTGTCAGATTAAATTATTGTGGCACTAGCATAATTAATTGAATGAACAGAATGGATGCTATTATAAATTTACTACTATTATAATTGGTATAAGATTAACTAAACAAATAATTGAATTATTTGTTAAAAAACAATTCTATTAAAATGCATTCTATTAAAGGTATCCCCTCTTCACCTTCCCATCTGAAATTTTGCTGTAATTCATATTTTCAAAAAAATCATTTTTAGCCTAGTTTTGCATGCCCGAGTAGAAAGATTTAACCATTAGCCAATCCCGAATAGATGTTAATTTTACTCTTTCCAACATCTTCATTTAAGCATGTACCCTCTTTACATGAATCAAACAAATTAGGTGAATTTTCTACTAAAGGAAATAATTAATCCCCAAAGGATGTTATGGTTTTTATTAATCTTGAAAAGGTACAAGGACACGTATTCTCAGAACTGATTAGAGAGCCTTAAAAAAATAATGCGGTACGCATAATTAGGCCACATGCAAATAATTTATATTAAGGTATCTCTAATCAAGAGTTTTCTTAAAAGAGCATCAAGAACAACAAGACTAATATAAAATTAGTTAAAATTTTAATATCAAGCTCCGAAGTAAATTTACTAAGAGCATTGTGCTCAATTGTATATGTTAAAGATAAGGACATGCCTTCAAGGATCTAAAAGTTTAGTAGTTAAAATAATAATTACTTCAAGAGTATCATGTGATGAGAATAACAACAACAACAACAAAACTTTAACCCCACTACATGTGGTTGGCTACATGAATCCTTTTTCTCCATTACGTCCTATTTAGTGTCATATTTTCATTTAGTTCTAATAAATTAAAATCATCACCATTGCGTCCTATTTAGTGTCATATTTTCATTTAGTTCTAGTAAATTAAGATCATTTTTAATATTGCATCCTATTTAGTGTCATATTTTCATTTAGTTCTAATAAATTAAGATCATTTTTAATAGCGTCCTATTTAGTGTCATATTTTCATTTAGTTCTAGTAAATTAAGATCATTTTTAATACAATGAGTCCTATTTAGTGTCATATTTTCATTTAATTCTAGTAAATTAAGATCATTTTTAATACAATATCTATTTAGTGTCATATTTTCATTTAGTTCTAATAAATTAAGATCATTTTTTATACAATAAGATTTTTCTCCATTGAGTCATGTTTAGTGTCATATTTTCATTTAGTTCTAATAAATTAAGATCATTTTTTATACAATAAGCCTAAGTCTTCTAAGGTCAACCTCTGCCTTTCTTAACATAAGTCGAATCTAAAATATCTGCTGTCCTAATCAGATCATCAGATGGTCGACATTTAATGTGACCAAACCATCTAAGATGACACTCTCTAAAATTACAATAAAATTTGAAAATTACAATTAAACTAGCTATACTTAATTAATCCTAGTTTTAATAACAAAGAAGTCATTCCCGCCTGAGTGTGCAATAACTAAAATTAATAAAATAAATTTGTGATAAAATCAAGACAGTGAAAAATAATTATATTAGAGAGAAAATAGTACTACTTATTGAACATAAAATTGTCAAAATATTCCTTATGGGGAAAGTATATATCAATGGGCATAAACACACAAAAGAGGTGGGAAGGTAAAGTAACATTAAAAGAAATAGGAAGAAAAAGAGTTGACTAAAGGTAACAAAGCTAGGATTCATGCAAAAAACCTTGCACAAAATAGAGATAGCATCTCATGTAAGACTCAACAAAAATAAAAATAGGAGCCATAAAATTAACTAAAACAATTTAAATAAGGATGATGATGATGACAATGATGAAGAAGATAAGGAAAACAAGGACATAGCATTCTAATCGATAACATTAAAACTGCGAAAACCGTTCTTCAGGAATACATAGCTTTTCAGTCATTAAAGTAACTTGTAAAAATAGAACTCCAACTATAATAGCATGAAGGAAAAAGGCCTACCTGGATAAAGAATCTTCCTCTTTTAGTCTCAGCTATATACAGCCAAGAGGTGATAGAAAGAAGAAGAAAAAGAAAGAATGTGCAAATGGCAGAGGCAGGCAAGAGTGGAGAAGAGTGGAAAAAGAAAATAAATAGAAGGTGGAAAATGAGGAAGAAAGGGAGAAAGGGAAAAGTAAAAAACTAATTTATATGTCCTAAAGGTTGAGGTTGCAGTTGCACAGAAGCATAGCAAGCCAAGGTTTGGAGTTTCATGGGCAGAACCGTAATACATTTGAAATTATCATCGCATATAAAAGTATATAACACATCATGGAATAAAAAAAGTATACAACACATCATGGAATAGAATTTCTCCTATTGGAGCACCAAAGACAATGATTTAGTCCCAGTTCTTCAACATACTGGCATTAGAGCGAGATTGTGCCTAGGAGATAGAATCATCCAGTGGATCAAAATCTTTTTGTAGGCACTATTAAATATGAGTTTGAGAAAATAAAGCCAACATAATTTCAATATTAAAATTGAAGGAAAAAGCATTTCATTTTTAAAGCTAAAGGCCATGATGGGAAAGATGGGATATTTAGATGATAGCACTATATAAACCTGTTGCCTAAATCTCAAGAAGAGGTGATACTACTATCGTAAAAAAAAAAACATTTGTTTCTTATAAACCCATAGGGCAAATTAGACCACCTTAGAAATGTAGTTACAAGAATTGTTCATTCTCATATGGTTACATATGCTCTTAGTGTCGCAAAGTATATTGATACTTACTAGCCATACACTTCATAGGGACATAACAAGAGGAGAAATAAAGCAGTGAATCCAACACATGATTGAAAAGTTGGAGTCATTATAGAAAAGTACAACATCAACAATAACAAGAAGCCTTTATACCCTTAAGTGGGTCAGCTACATGAATCTTTTTTCTCCATTGCGTCCAATTAAGAGTCATAATTTCATTTAATTCTAATAGATTAAGATCATTTTTTTATACAATATGCCCTAGTATGTTTAAATCTATCTTTCTCTTTCTTAACATAAGTCGAATCTAAAACATCTACTCTCCAATACGGATAGTCAAATGGTCGATGTTTAATGTGACCGAACCATCTAAGACGATTCTCTCTAATATTGTCCGCCGCTGGAGCTAACCAACCCTATCACAAAAATATTCATTTCACATTTTGTCTCTAAAGTGTCAAGCCACTCATCCACCTAAGCATTCTCATCTTAGCAACACTTAACTTAGTTTTATGTTTCTCTTTTAAAGACCAACATTATGTACCATAGAGCATTGCAGGTCTCACCACCATCTTATAAAATTTTCCTTTCAGACCAAGCGGTACTTTTCTATCACACAATAGGCCTGTTGCATTCCTCCACTTCAACCAATCAGCTTGGATTCTACTAATAGCATCCCCGTCTATACCATCATCGCTTTGAACACCAGACCCAAGATATCTAAAATGTTCGCACCTTCTAATGATTTGATCAACATTAGTTACAACTCCGCCAATAGAGTTGTTACTACTAAAATTACATTTCCATGTATTCAGTTTTAGATCTACTTAAAGGAGGGACTTTAGACTCCAATGTAGATCTCCATAATTCATGTTTTTCCTGAACCATTTCTCTAGGCTTATCCACAAGAAGGATATCATCAGCAAAAAGCATACATTAAGGTACCTCCTCCTGCAAATGTCTAGTAAGAGCACCATAACTAAAGCAAAAAGAAATGGGTTAAACTCGATCCCTGATGTAATCCAACCAAAATAGGAAAATACTTGGTCAATCCGTCTTCGGTTCGAACACAAGTAACAGCTCTAGCATACATATCTTTAATGACTTGAATATAATTCATATCAACACCTTTCTTCTCTAGAACTCTCCAAAGGACTTCTCTTGAAATCTTATGGTAAGCTTTTTCTAAATCACTAAAGATCATATGTAGATCCTCCTTATTCTCTATGTACTTCTCCATCAAACCTTTCAAAAAACGTATTGCTTCCATAGTAAACCAGCCAGCATAAATCCAAACTGATTATGAGAAATCTTTGTATCATGTCTTAACTTATATTCAATTACCCTCTCCCATACTTTTAAAGTATGACACATCAACTTAGTCCATTTATAATTTGAACACTCTTGTGCATCCCCTTTATTCTTAAAAAGAGGGACCAAAATATTCTTCCTCCACTCCTCAAACATCTTTTTAGTTTTTAAATAAAATTAAAGAGTTTAGTAAGTCAAGAAACTCTCAAATCTCCTAATAATTTCCACACTTCATCTGGGATATCATCAGGTCATACTGATTTTCCACCATTAGTTTTCTTTAAAATCTTCTCAACTTTTTTTTACTAATGCGATGACAAAAATAAAGCATTTTATTATTAGTGACGATATTAATATCGCTACGGTCGATTATATTTTCAAAAACTTCATTGAAAAGTCTATCAAAATAGTTCACCCACATATGTTGAATATCTTCCTCTAAGAAAATCGTTTTTTGGTTTTTATATTAAATACAATTTACTTGAATTAAATTTTTACTATTTTTTTGTCTTTGTTTGACCAGTTTATACATATATTTTTCACCATATTTAATATCTAATCTATTAAAAAAATCACTAAAAGCAGAATTTTTGGCATTACAAATTAATCTCTTAGACTCCCAACAGACCACCTTATATTTTTCTCAGTTTTCTAAGCTTTTACATTTAAACTATTATTTATAACACAACTTCTTATATTTTATCTTTTCTTGCACAAATTATTCCACCACTATTTTTCTTTATAAAAAATTACTTTTTGATTCTCCAAATACATCTTTTACAACTTATTTAATCGTGTTTGTTAATTTATCTCACATAGAGTTAACTTCTTCATGAATATCCTAAATTTTGAAATCTTGAATTTTACCAATAAAAATAATTTTATTTATATCTTTTATGCTCCCCCCATTTAATTCAATGACAATATTTTTTTTGTATTTTTTATCTTATAACTCTTCATTTTAAAATCTAGAAGTAATAATCAATAATGAGTACATAAATTTTCACTTCAAATATCCTTACAATCTTTATATTCTTGATGATTTCTTTTTCTTATAAAAAATAATCAATATGTGTTTTATTAGATCCATTCTTATAAATAATAATATGTCCTTCTCTTTTATTAAATAAAATATTAATAATAACAAAATCATACTCAAAAATAAAAATCTAATATGGTCTTTTTTCATTAATCACTTCAAAACCGTAGCCATCATGAATATTTCTAAAATAATATATCATTCTACCAACATGTTCATTTAAATCTCCTCCAATAACAATTCCATCTTCAGGAGTTATCATTTATATTAATTCATTCAGGTCATTCCAAAATTTTTCTTATGAACCTATAACTAAACCTACTTTAGGAGCATAAACACTTATAACATTAAAAATTTTAGTATCAACAACAATCTTTAGGGTTATAAATCGTTCTCCAATTCTATTAATTTTTACAATATTATCTTTCAAACTCTAATTTATAATTACCCCTACATCATTTCTAGTGTGAATCCAACCTGAATATCAAAGTTTAAAACCTAAGCTATCAATCTCCTTAAGCTTTTCTCTAACTCATTTAGTTTCTTGAATATATAGGATATTTATCTTCCTAAGAATCATAATATCAACTAATTCCATTAATTTACCCGTGATAGTACATATTTTCCAAGATTTTGTCCTAATATTAGTTTCATAAATTAACTTCTTTACTCGCACTCATCTATAATATGAGAATTCTTGCTTATTTGACACTACAACCGAGCGTCGGTGCAACGACTCTTGCACATTTTTTTACTGTATTCAGTTCATATAACGCATTGCTTTAGGGGACACCATAGCAGTCATTATAAAAAAGTGAAACTTAAAATTTTTGTTCGACTTTAGGATAGTAAATGAGTTATTGATTGGAAATAAAATCTCAAGAGGCAAGAATAAACAAAGTCAAAGGTAATAATAAATATAGAGTATGATTGGTTGTAGAAGGATATAATATGAAGAAACATGTGCCACAAGAAGCTTATAAATAAACCTTGTAATGAGTTAAGTGAATGACATGGAATGTATATTTGCAAGTAATAAAAGACCAGTGACAAATATGAGCAATAATCTTCTTTACACTGTCCCGAGTGCATAAAGAAACTTGGATAAAAATGACTTTAATTCCTTAAATCCCATAGCTATCCCTTCAAATCTTATTTCCCTATCATTTGCATCTCTCTACAAAGCATATCAACCTATACCATACAGTTTAATGTGATTAATCTAGTTGATTCTACCATAGCTTTCCCAAGTCATATGATTTACAACATATTTTAACAATTCACTTGGTTATAATGAAAAGTAAATTAAGTTCTTAAGGTTAATCATCACCATTTGAAAATAAAGAAATTAAATAGCACTTCCCATTCGATTCATCCTACTTAATCATCACATGAAAGAGTTAAAGGTTTACCCAAGAAGCATGTTGATTTCACCAAACAATTACATTGAACAAAAGAGAAATCCATTAATACTTAGTTACAACAGAAATACACAAAAAAGTATAAAAAATACTTAGTTGTTTCTCCTTTACAATGACCAAAGATGAATCCAATCAGTACTTCTGATTCCCTAACTCCTGCTTGGAAGAACACCACTCCCTTAGCACTTCGAAGAAATATGGTCCCCCAAAGTAAGATAAGCCCCCTAAGTAGCTAGCCAACATCAATCCCACAACCATCAATCAGCTCTTGCAATACATGCTTATTTATAAGCTCCAATACTTAGCATCCACGACTCCTTCCTTCAGCACACAATTTTCCCACGAACTGACACTTGAACTGCAACAACTAGCCAAAACTGGCGCCTAGGCGCCAAGCTCTCAGTTTGCTAAACTCTGCATGAGCGCTTAGGCACCCAAGGGCCCGACGCCTAGGCGCTGGTATCATGACGCCTAGATGCCCACCTCTCGGGTTGTGTTCTTTTAGGACTAGTGCCTTGGTGCCCAAGCATCTGACAGTAACCAGTTTTCCTCCTCTAAGCTAACAGTTTTCTCCTGTCACTCTCACTTCAACTACTTATTATACCTGCAAAAAAAACACAAAAATATTTTCCTTAAAGTGCAATATAATCAATAAAAATGTATAAAAACAATCATAAATTCTAGTTAACTTTTTCATACATCAAAATCTTCTAAACTTAAAATTTACTTGTCCTCAAGTAATATTTCAATTTAAATAATGATTTAGCTAAATCAAATGAGTTAGTGGGTATCATGTCGATAAGGTATCGATTGTGATGTCATGAAATGCTCTCCGTTGTGACTGTCCCATGTCTAGAATCGACACCTTGGCCCCCTCATTCTCTATCTTCACCAAAACTGATCCCACCAACACTTCTCTGTTGGCAAGAGGAAATGTGATCTCAGACTTCAAAATAGTAAATGAGCTATCAATGGTTGCAAATGGACTACATTTCTGATGATGGGCTTCAGTTCTTCCTAGTATCGAGCTATGGTGTGCTCCTCAAGCTCCTTCTGCTCACTTCAATTTAAGCATAAAAAACTATGTTATGTGCTCCTCCATTGATAGCTCCTACTGCAAATAGTGGAGCTTCAAGAAACTATCATAATGATAGTGTGGGGTAGGTATTTTTGGTGCATTGCCTTCTTTTTCTCCCAAGACATGATTTTGTCCCGTCCTTTTCTCTTTCTCCCTCTTCAAGTCATCCCACCACAAAGAAGCATTCTTCTATAGTTTGAAAATGATGAACTTCACTCTTGTATCATCAGACAACTCTTTATATTCAAAAGTCCGCTCAACAGTCTTTATCCACTCGAGAAAATCATTTGGATCTATTCTCCCCTCGAAGTTCAGTAGGTCCACCTTCATTGCCAGATCTTTGCATCCTTCAATAGACACGTCATCTCTGCATTTTCTAAAAGGTTCTTCATCTTTGTATTCTCTAGCAGGCATCTCATCTCTGTGTCCTCTAACATACATCTCATCTCTGTGCCCTTTGTGTCCTCTAAGATATATCTCATCTCTGTGTTCTCTGACATACATCTCATTTTTGTATCCTCCAACAGACACTTCAACTCTAGGCCTCCACTGATAATGTACCCCAAAGCACTGTGACCTGTCTTTGTTTCCACTGAAATCATTCATATGAAAGGAATTCAGGTTTTCTTCTTGCTCTCCTTCACAAATTCATTATTACAATCGACGGTGATCCCTCCATATTTCTAAAACTTAGTGGAGTAGTCGTTGTATGTCTTCCATGATAGATTCCGACAATTTTCTCCTCGGGACATGTTTTTTTTGTTTTTTCTTTATTTATTTATTTTTAAAAATGACAAGGTTAGGGTTTTGAGTGTAGGTAGGTGGAAAGTGTGTCAGGTGAAGAGAAAAGGAAAAGGAGGAAATGGTATGGGGGATGCTAGAAACCCTAAGATAGAAATAAGATTAAATTAATTATAATATCAAATGATACCAGAGTTAACCCAAATCATAATAGGAAAAACAAATATTATTACAGGAATTCAAATATGGACCTATGCAAAAAATCAAAAGTAACAACTAACACGACACAAACGCTCATTGAGGGTTTATCTCGGGGTGGTGGTGGTGATCAGTGAGGGTTTGGAAGGTGGTTCGGCGTTGGAAAAGATAGTTGGCAAGCAGAAAATAGCAAGATATCAGTTTACCCCGGCCGGACAGCAAGTAGATAGCTAGGGATGATGCGTGAGGGTTGTCCGGGTTGATGACAACAAAGGGGAAGGACGTTGACAACGAAGGAGAGGAGTTGCAATAATGGCAGCAGGTTGGAATCAGAGAAACAAAGGGTCAAGTTGTTGGAATAACAAAAGATGGCCAAGATCAACTTTTTCCATGTGATGCCAGTGAGCGAGAATAACGACGACAACGAAGATGTACGATTGCGATACAACAAAAGGACTATCCTGAGGGTGTGGAAGCGAGGAGGATGGTTGGACAGCGAGGAACTGCTAGAAGAACAATAAAAGAACTGTTGTCAGGGTGGCTGCAAAAAGGAGGGAGTGGTAGCGAAGTGAGAGGGATGAGAAAATGGATAGGGAAGATAATCACCACTTGGAGACCAAGATACAACGTAACACTACCAGAAACCCTAGGATATAGCCCTTGAAAGGAAGAAGAGACATTGGTGATTGTCCTGATATAAAACACATGAAAACCTAATCCTAGAACAAAAGAAACACAATTAAATAATAATAGGATAAATAGAAGTGGGTCTGAGAGTCGACCAACTCCACTGCACGCAGCTAAACCTAGCGCAGTTCGACACAGCTAAGCTTACGGGTGTCTACTTGGTCGAGGGAGATACTATATCCCACCCAGGAACAAATGACGCCCGAATCATTTAGCTTAATCAAACATAAAAAGAAGTAACAAAATATATTTTGAGGTGTCAAATAGACGCTACAAGTTATGGTCTGATGTATGAAAAGGATTCATATGATTGTAGTGTCATGAAGTTTTCTGATTCTAAGTTAGTGATCTTAACATGACTTAGGGTGTGTTTGGGGCAGCTTATCAACTGCGGCGGCGTTTAAAAATGTCACCTTACTGTTTTAAAAATGCGTTTGAGAAGCTTATTTGAAAACTCTGTTTCGCTATTTAATTAAACGACCATCGCAGGTGGAGCCCCGCGGTTCCGCGTTTCGTTCTGCATTTGATGTTGTTGCCTTCTTCTTTGTGTGTTCCTGCCTTCCTTCGGCTCCACCTAAAAACACTCGCCCACTTCCCCTTTCTCACGACTCCGCCCAAAAATCCTCGCCTTCTTCATCGAAATCCTAGCAATTCGATCGCGATTAGAGCTAACTGGGAAGGCAACAACGGGTTTGCGGCTTACAAAGCCCTTCGAAATTCCAATCTTTCTTCCTCCTCCGGCAAGTCTCCATGGTGTTTCTGGCGAGTAGGGCTGCGATGAACCGGAGCCTGAGCAGAGGAAGGAGCTAATTTATTTATTAATTATTATTAACTATTTGAGTAAATTATATGATTTAAGTAAATAATATGTAAATTTCTCAAATAATAAAAGAAATTTGTGAATTATATGCTTTAAGTTTGATGTTTATGCTTATAACTATAGAATTTATTTATGAATTAATATTAACTATTTGATAGCATTTATTTGTTTATATAGATATTATTTTAAATTAACTTAATAAATACTAACAAATGCTTAACTTATAAATGATCATATGTTAATTATAAATTAATTTAATGAACTATAATTGAATAGGAATGACTAAATTAAAATTAATGGTAAATTTTATATAAAATGACTAAATTAAATTAAAATATATGCACAAGGGCAGAATAGTCATTTATCCAGAAACAGCTGCAAATCAGTTATTTTTCAAAAGCACAAACCAAACATCCAGTCTGCTTATTGAAATCAGCTGCTTATCTGGATAAGCTGAATAAACTGCTTAGAATTTGTTTGGGGCAGCTGCAGCTTATCCAGCTTCTGCTAATAAGCATCTGATCTTGATAATCTGCTGATGAGCAGCTGATCTGAATAAGCTGGTTGTTTGGTTTGTGCGTTTGGAAAACAACTTATTCTGAATAAATGACCACTCTGCCCCTGTTCTGGATAAACTGTTTAGTTGTTTGTTTTGTGCGTTTTATAAATAACTTATTCGCAGATTTTTTTAGTAGAATGAATAATCTGTTACACAGAATTTGTTATTTTCTCAAATGTCAAGACATGAAAATACAAAAGAGTTGAATTACATTTATATAACTCAAAAAGATCTGATTACATCAAATAAGCACAGTGACATATATGAAAGTGAAGTACACATTCACACACTAATATGAATTATAATGAAACCAAAAAGAAAAGAAAAAGTAACGTATTAAAATTACAATAAAAAAATGACAATGTTGACTTTAAAATGTAAAAGCATATCACGACGAATGTTGTCTGGTTCTGATACCTCAGAACCCCGAACAAACTTATCCTACTGGGATATCCTAGAAACGGAAGCACTCGAACCACATGCGATGTTCTCCCGTAGTGATACTGTCGAACTCCGAGAAGCGGTGTCCAATTGGGATATCGTAGAAACAGTTGTACTGTCGACCCACTTGAAGAATTTGTACTCTTTTGGTTCGCGTCCCCACCGCGGACACCTGTAGAATTTTTGTCCGTAGCTATGTGTCTGTCGTGACGTGAGTAATAAGGACGGTAGCCCGCCTCGACACATCACTTGCCCAAACTTCCCTGAATAAAAAATTGTCTTATGGTTGGGTCTCATAACACCTTCACGTATTGTATATAGTCGTCATCGTCTACCTTAACATCAGAATATGTATTGAGGATTTGAAGACACACCTCAATTGAGGTGTCCTGCAAGGAAGAAGACCTTGTTTTGCATGTTTCTATCAGTGTATCAATTGTGCCTTTGATGAAAGCGACCCCTTTGTTCTTCTTTTCTATCCCGAGAAGCTTGGTCACGCTAGTAGATTGAACATCTGTGTGGACATGGCTAGGACCTTCTCCTGAATCACCTATCGCACGGTCTCCATCTCCTGTGCTGAGCTGCCAAACCCTAGATCATTTGGGGTGAACGCATGAGTTCCTGTTGCGACAACCCCAGTGAACATGCCATCCAGTTTCTCCTCCAATATTGGATCAATGCCAATGAATTTAAATTTTTTAGCTGACGACACTGCCTGATATAGATAAGAAATTTTTGTTAATAAAATTATTTCAACTCAATGTGAAATCTGATTCAAGATAAAGAAATATTAGATATTTATGTGTCTGTAGCTCTCAGCCCACCAATCCTCTGGTGCATCTATTGTGTGCTTAACTGGATCCCAACTCATTCTCGTTGATCTCCTTTTCAGTTATTTCCATAGTTTCCAATCCTTCTTTAACTGATCTCATTTGTTCTTCAATTTCATGCGATCATAATTTCTTTCGGTCACTTCCTTGAATTTAATCATAAGATTTTGTCACCCTTCTTTGTTAAAATAAGTAGTGGACCTATTTCCCACCTCAACCTCCCTCAAATATAGATCACAAAATATAATAGATACCTCTCTATCCCACATGACCGATGATCCGGTCTCTTTAGCTTTATTTATTGAGTTTTGTCAGATTAACGGATAAGAATAAATTATTTCTTTTCATAGCAAAAGATATCATAACTGAAGGATAAATAATTTATGTGATACACATGTTAATTCCAAAATTCTATTGCTACTACAAAATCTAGAGCAATTGACAAATAATAATGAAATAATTTGCATGAATAACTATTTACAAATTGATCAAAATAGTTACAGTTTACAAAAAGAAAACTTTCCCGCATACATACTAAACAACTGATATTTTTTTTTCTTTCTTTCCAATGGTTCCTTTCTATGCTCATTGAAGGATCGAATAAAAGAATACAAGCAGAAGGTGTTCTCCGCATCTCTCATTCTTGCCATGTATCCATGGCTTTGAGTTCATCATCTAGGCAAGGTAACTTAAGTTTTACACCTATCCAATATGCTTGTAATTGTGCCCATTCAAAATTAAATTTTGTAGACAAGTATTTGGCATTTTTTTCTAAAATGATAAAAATGAGTAATCATCCTGGAGTAGATCATCCCCATCCCAAGATGACATACAAACAACGGTTAATAGTAAAATAAAAGATCACAAAGGCTTCCTCCATGCAATATCTAAAATTGATACATATGTTTGTAAGCAATGCAATGCCCAAGCCCTGCTCAGCTAGCAGTTGGTATGTAGGAGAATAATATAAATTGCACTTCTTATAAAACTTTTGTAAGTTTTGTAAAACAAATTTTTATGTGACACCCTAAACATTCTCATGGCCACAATCGTACCGCAAAATGAGCAAAACCACCCAATTCCCGGAAGCAACTAGTTGGATCCACTAATTTTACACCTCATGTGTTCAGATCCATCATCAGATACATCAAATATCTCACCCGAATGAGAAAAAAAATCCTCTAAACAAAATGTCATAGGACTGCAAAAGATTTTCACGGAACAAAGATGATACCGCTTTCCACATCAAAAAAATCCAAATAAACATATCAAACCCGAACGACTGCAAATGACAAACATGGAAGATGAGACATTCGATGGAAGATATACCTGTAGAGTGAAAAGCCGAAGAAGAAGATGGCGAAGGAGTCAAATGTCGAAGAACCAGAGGGAAAACGAATCGAATCCGTAGGGGAGTAGCACTTAGGGCACGAGTATTGCGAAGGACTCCGGTGAAGGCGTTCAAGGGCAGGGTCACGGGAGCAAATTAGGGTCACGAGAGCGAGTGAATGACACGGGAGCGAATGAGGGTCAAGGGCGGCTACGTAAAAATCATCGCAAAACACGGACCGCGAGGGTCGTCCTGCGGTCCGCGTCTTTCACAAAAGTGAAAACTGAGTTTTGGATAATCTGCCAATAAGTACTAATCAAACGGGATGGCGGCGTTTTCAAAACGCCGCCCACACTTTTAAGTTACCCCAAACGGGCTCTTAATTGCTTTGTATAGTTATGCAAGCTCTTTGCAGCTTCGGGTTAAGAGGAGGTTATGTAATTTGAGCAGTGAGTTGGTTATCCACTTTGTCCTTATAATGATATGGAAAATTAAAAATAATTAAGAGGAATTGCAGAAGAAAAAAAAACTACATATTGTCAATTTCTAGAGCAGGCTTGATACTCATGATGAAGAAAATACGAAAGGTGTACTATTTAAGGCAAAAGATCAGAGTCTAGAGATTTTGAATAAGAGAGATGCATTATAAAAAAATAATAATAATAAAACATTAGTTAAAGATGAAGACACCTTACAAATGAGATTTAAGAGAAAATAATAAATCACATAAAAAAGTATATTATATATTCATATAAAAAAGTGAAGGTTAGAAAAAGAAATTAATAACCTAGTGCACATCTGCAGCAGAATGTGAACAAATTATTAGTAGTGCAGAAAACTTCCATATGCATGGAATGCTAAGCAAATTATGATGCATGACCCAAAAAATCTGTAAGAAATTTTATTAGAAAAAAGTAACAATGAAAAAAATTGATTCAAAATTTTCAGCAGTAGTGTGGCTCTTTTTACATAATGATTTTATGAATATCATTTCTAATTCTTTCATCAAACTCAGTAAAACATAAAAACGCAAGAAAAAATAGCATTAGGTTGATAGTCGCACAATGTCAATCTTTACTGGAGAATGTTTCTAAAGATAGTGTTGAACAATACCAAATAATAATGGCCACAATAGCTTATAAGAAAAAATATAATAAGAAGAAAATAACTAGCAGCCAAATTCAAAGACTACAAATAGGAGCAAACCTGAGTGCAGCGACTAAGCCGGCAGGCATTATCTTAGAAGTCTGAAGGTATCGTTGTCCCATAGCATATGTAATTGTGAGTGCACAAACTGCACCACAAATTAGTTTAGAGATCGTATTGCAAATAGAGAAAATTGAAAGGAAGACCATAGCAGAAAAATCAACTAAAACGATTTCCAAAAGCACTTCAGAAATAAATGTATGATCAATTAATCGCAAATAGAAATGCTTTGTCTTTTGTAGAGAGATTGAGCGCAGAGACCAATTTTATATGTAACGAATAAAAGATATTAAGAAATCAGGCCAGCTCACTCCAAAAAAAAAAAGGGTCAAAAGCAGGTTAAATAGATGTATGAATCACTATCTTTCACTAGCTCAACCAAAAACCCCAAAAGAGTCTCTATGAAAAGACACAACACGATCATATTGGGTCCAAGATCCTTTCTAACACTCCCCCCTATACTAAACCGCGGTATCGGCTTCCGCGAGATTTTCGTTCATTTGCTTTCAGCTAGTTTCCTTCCTTTGCTTCTTTTCTATTTTCTAATTAGGCTATTTTCTATAAGGACACTTTTATATGTGTATTGGGCTGTTCGGATTTTCAATTTTCTGACTTTATGCATTGTGAAAGATTCGTTTTTGATTAACGCTCTCCAAAGTGATGTAGCTTCTTCCCTTCATAAGTAGTGTTTTTAGCTTTGCATAGAAAAAGGGAGTGGATCTCCCTCACCGTCTACATCTCAGTGATTCACCATTTGTCGATTGTTTTTAGCTGGACAGCCAACGACGCCACCATCAACTGCTGTTTTATAGCAAGAAACGAACTTTTTCAGCATCTAGTTCCCTGTCTAGTCATCGTTAACGCTTATTTTCAACCGTCATCCATCCTCTTCACTCACTTAAGCAATCCTAAAGCTTCTCTAACTTTTGTGTTCTCTCACACCATCTAAGAGCATTAAAATGATGTCATGTGATATCAGAGCCCACCAAACCCTAAATTCTTAGAAATTTATATTTTTGCCTTAAATTCAAAATTTCCCAAAAACAAATAAAAAGTCCACAATACCCAAACAATTTTTACCGTATTTCCTAGTCATAATCCTAAATTTTAAAAATCCAACGTTTATACTTTCAACAAAAATACACCTGGACACCAACCACCAAAACCCTAAACCTCAACCAACCTTTTATCTACGGCTCTACACCCATCAAAACATTGACCAAGAGAAATGGATATGATGCCGCCTAAGAGAGATCTGCAAAGAAGTGTCAAAGAGCTTACTATGGAGAATATGCAACAAGAAATCCTTCAACTATAATAGAGACTTACAACCTTCTAGCGTGAAGACCCATATGAGGAGAATGAAGAGAAGTATCAACTAATTGTAGAAAGTGATAATATACTTGTTGTTCGACGAGTTCTCTAGATCGAGCCTAAGAGGGATCAACAGTGGCTCAAGCATAACATATTTAGTACCTGTTATATTGTAAAGGATAAGGTGTGCTACCACATCATAGATGAAGACAGTTGTGAAATTATTGTATTTACACATATGATAAATAAATTGAGTCTCTCTATACAGAAACATTCATAGCCATACTCCTTGATTTGGTTGAAGAGAAACAAGATTTTTGTCGACAAAAAATGTTTGGTGGAATTGCCAATGGGAGACAAACTGTAGGATCAATTATGGTGTGATGTTGTCCCCATGGATGCATATCATATTCTACTTGACTCATCGTGGCAGTATGACAGAGGTACACTTCAAGATGGCCACCAAAATACCTAAACTTTTAACAAGGATGTGAAACATAGTGAAATTTTGCCATTACAGGAGTTAGTAGTAAAAAGCACTCAGACAAAGAATGGAGCCATCGTGCTCATGCTACTTTTCTATAGGCTATAAGACAGGTGCCAGTAGGACTGACCATAGTGATGCTAGAATGCAGTGATGCAAGGAGCCAAATCGAAGGCAGAGTGGTCCTTGCTAGCATAGTTTCAAGGCGTTCTGACGAACAACACTTCACCCAGATAACCACCCTAGCAAGATTCAACATGCTATAAACCTTATCCCTGGGTTAGTGCTTCCCAAATGACCAACCTATCAGATGCGACAAATAGAGCATGATGAGCTACATAAGTAGGTTGAGGATATGATGGCTCGAGGACTAGTTCGCGAGAGCACTAGTCCATGTGTTGTGTCATCTTTGATTATGCCCAAGAAAAATAAATCATGGCACATGTGTATCGATAACAAGATTGTGAACAAGTCACAATCAAGTAAATATTTCATATTTCGACATTAGATGATTTGTTTGATCAGCCACATGAAGCCAGTTTTTTCTTCAAGATTAATGTGTAGTGGATACCACCAGATTAGGATGAGACCAACGAATAAGTTAAAGTCGGAATTTAAGATATGAGATGAATTTTATGAGTGGACAGTCATGCTCCTTGGACTGAACAATGCCTTAAAGTACACTTTCATGCGACTGATGAACTAAAATTTTCCAATCTTCATTGAAAAATTTATGTTTGTGTACTTTAATAACATATTGGCACAACAGTTAAGAGAAAGAGCACTTAGAGTATTTGCGAGAAGCTTTTGAGATTCTTTGGATAAAGTAGTTACATGATCATCCCATAACTGTCACTTTCTTCCACTGCAGAAGTGTTTTTTTAGATACATTATTTCAGTTGCAGAAATCAAGATGGACACAAAGAAGATCAAGTCTACTGTGACTTGGCCCAGATCCCAATCATTACTGAACTACACTGGTTTCATGGTCTGACTTTTTTTACAAAAGATTTACAAAAAATTAGCCCAATCGCGCATCTTATAGCTTCTCAAGTCAGATAGATTTGCATGGTCAGATGATGCTCAATCTAGTTTTGATGCTTTGAAGAATTAGGTGACTTAAGTTCCACTTTGTGTACTTCCAAATTTCAATCAAATGTTCAAGGTAGAGTGTGATGCCTCTTGCTTTGAAGAATTAGGTGACTTAAGTTCCACTTTGTGTACTTCCAAATTTCAATCAAATGTTCAAGGTAGAGTGTGATGCCTCTAATGTGAGAATTGGAGCATTGCTAAGTCAAGGACACCACTTTTTTTGTGAAAATTTGAACCATTACAGGAAGAAATATTCCACTTACAACAAAGAGTTTTATCTTATTATAAGAGCACTCAGTCACAGGAGCTATTACTTGCTGGCAAACAAATTTACTCTCTACGTTGATCATGAAACCCTGAGATTCTTGAATAGTAAAAAAAAAACTCAACATTAGACATGCCTCATGGGTAAAATTTCTTTTGTAATTCCATTTTGTGCTAAAGCATATGGCAGGGAGTTAGAATAAAAGAGACAATGACTTAAGAATGCGCCACTTATTACTCATTAAATACAATCTGAGGTCATTGGTTTTGAGGTCTTAAAAGACTTGTATGTAGCTGATGAGGATTTCTAGGACATTTGGATACGATGTCAGGATAGGCCATACGAGCAACATCACAGATCTGATGAATACATATTCTTCCAAAATATATTGTGCATTCCTCAGAGTTCAATTAGAGAGAATATTTAGAGGAATATCACAGTAAAGAAAAGTCGGGACATTGTCGCATAGACAAACTCCTTTTCTTAGTGAAAGAGAAATTTTACTGGCCGAGATTGATGTGAGATGCAGAAAGACACGTCAAATAGCACAGTGCATACACTTGGCTAAGACTCATGGGTTGACCATAGGTCTGTACACTCCCCTTCTTGTTTTAAAGCCACCTAGTTGGACGTAAGCGGGGATTCTGTTGAGGGCCTACCCATGGCACGACGGAGTAAAACATTTGTCATGTTTGTGGTAGACTGATTATCCGAAATGACATATTTTGTTCCTAGTCACCAGAAAATTGGTGTGTCACATATTGCAAACTTATACTTCAGGGAGGTAGCTCGTCTTAATGACGTACCCATGAGCATTACTTAAGACTTGGGGTGTGAAAATTCTAAGTAGCTTTTGGAGGACTTTATGGGAAAAGTTAGATATGAAGCTTCAGTTAAATTCATTAGCTCACCCACAGATAGACAATCAGACAAAAGTTATAAATCGCAGTTTGGGAAACCTTCTTAGGCATTTTGTGGGAAAAACATCAAGTAGTGAAACTTTGTTCTTCCTCAAGTGAAGTTTGCCTATACCTACTCTACTAATCAATCCACAGATCACAACCCATTTGAGATTCTGTACAGGCAAAACCCTCTTACGTCTTTAGAGTTAGTCCCTATATCGCTTTTTGTTGAGTTTAGCACTAATGTTGAGGTTCGACTCAAGAATATTCAAACCCTATATGAGCAGGTTAGGAAGGAAATTGCTAAGTACAACATAAAGTATTAGAAAAAGGACAACGATTCTAAGAAAGCTATGGTTTTCAAGAAAGGTGACATAATATGGATCAGGCTAAATGAGTGATTTCATGTAGGTTTATTTGAAAAGCTCAAGCCAAGGGTTGATGGTCCATTCAAAAATGCTAAGAAAATTAATAACAATAGCTATAAGATTGACCTACCAATATATTAAAATATTTTTGCTATAAATAATGTTGTCAATTGATTGTCGTACTATGAGGACGTATATGTCTTCGGAGGAGAGGGTGAGCCCCTCCCACATAGGCATTTTGTGGGAAAAACATCAAGTAGTGAAACTTCGTTCTTCCTCATGTGAAGTTTGCCTATAATTGCTCTACAGGTTACAACCCATTTGAGATTGTGTACAGGCAAAAACCACTTACATTTTTAGAGTTAATCCCTATACTGCTCGTTGTTGAGTTTAGTACTAATGTTGAGGTTCGACTCAAGGATATTCAAACCCTGTATGAGTAGGTCAGGAAGGAAATTGCTAAGCAAAACACAAAGTATTAGAAATAGGCTAACAATTCTAAGAAAGTTATGGTTTTCAAGAAAGGTGACATTACATGGATCAGGCTGAATGAGCAATTTTTTGTAGGTTTATTTGAAAAGCTCAAGCCAAGGGTTGATGGTCCATTCAGAAATGTTAAGAACATTAATGATAATAGCTATAAGATTGACCTACTTGGAGACTAAAACATTTTTGCTATGGTTAATGTTATCGATTGATTGTTGTACTATAAGGACCTATATGTCTCCGGAGGAGAGGGTGAAGCCCCTCCCACCTAGGGAGAGTGACACAGAATGCGGGTTTTCCAGAGATACCAAAAAGCCACAGTGTCGGCTCCTGCAATGACCGGAGTTCAGCGTTGATATTTCTACTTTCTTATTATTTTTCTTTCCTTTACTTTCAGCTAATTTCGTTCCTTTGCTTCTTTCCTTTCTAGTTCATTTTTATTTTTCTATTTTCTACTTAGATTATTTCCTACTAAAAAACTTTTACATGTGTATTGGGCTAATTGGTTTTCAAATTTCCAATTTTATAAATTGTGAGATTTATCTCTTATTAACGCTCTCAAGAGTGTTGCAGCCTCTTCGCATCACAAGTAGTGTGTTTTTAACCTGTCTGTGAACATGTGTAAATTAACCTCGCCGTCCACACCTCACCAATTCACTATGTGTCCATTGTTTTCAGCGAAATAGCCTTCAACGTCACTATCACCGACTATTTTATAGAAGGAACCACCCTTTTCTGATTCTACTCTGTAGCCCCGTTGTCGTTCACCGTGCCGATTTTCAATTGCCATCCATACTCCCCACTCACGTAAGCGACCATACAACTTTTCTAGCACCTTTGTGATCTCTCACACCTTCTAGGAGCCCTAAAATGGTGTCCCGTATAGTCTCAATAGTGATTAACTAGAAAGGGAGGGAGTGAATTCCTTCCAACAGATAATTCCAAGTGATGAAGAACCAATAACCTAAAAGATTTGACATTAAATATCAAAGAAACCAATATCATGAAGGAAATGCCAATTTATTGGATTTTTGACAATCGAATGAATCAGGATGAGTTTATTGTGTAGCTCCAAAGAGTAGAATGAATTATTTAGTACAAAGACATTCTCCATGACAAAAGAGTTAAATTGATAACCATCAAACTCAGAAAGAATGCTTCATTATGGTGAGAGAATTTGAAGCATTATTGCCACATCAAGGGAAGAATAAGATTACCACCTAGTTTGAGATAAAAAAGAAGATGCAGTGCAAATATTATTCCTTCTATTACCGACATGATATGTTCATAAAAATCCACCTGCGCTAGTAAAATTCTTCTATGGATGAATACTTTAGATCAACTAATGGTGCAATCAAAGGAACACACAGTAGCGATATGTCTTGGAGGATTGAGATCATCTATTAGTAAAGTAGTGCAGTCGCAACTGTATTGGTCCTTACATGATGTAGATATGCTAGCTTTAAAGATGCAAAAAAGCAATGTCACCAGTAACTGCCACACCTTATAGGATGAGTTTACCCTCAAAATCAGGCAATAAGAGTACACCCAGTAGAGTACCCAAGCTGGCCCTGGTTGGAAAAAAAATTAGTTCAGAGTAGAGAAAAGGTGGAGATATTCAACACTCCCAAATTCATCTCAGCCAAGAAATGTTGTCGCAACTTTAGACACATTGCATTTGATTGTTCAAACAAAAAGGTGATAGCTTTCATTGAGCAAGGTGTAGTGAAGGCGGAAGGTGAAGACCCAAAGAAGGAGAATGAATAGAAATACTAGCTTCCAGCTGACAAGCGAAAGATGTTAATGCATCAAGCTGAGCCCATGAGACTCCAATAGGACTAACCATGGTTGTCCTAGAAAGTAGTGAGTTTGAGAAGCTGATATTAGAAAAGGGACAACCTTTGTTGAAGGAGTTGCTTGTTAACTTGAGTGATAGTTTGCCTGCTAAGTAGTTACCTTTGAAAGTGGTCTAACCTGCCATAAATTTCATTTCAGAGATTTATTCTTCAAATGCACCCAACCAATTACGAGAAGTGGGGGAAGTGGACAATTGATTTAATGAATTTAGGCTTAATTCTTAAGAATACCGGTTTATGTGGAATTCCAGGTATGGTTGTGCCGAAAAATAATGGTTATTTATTTTATCAAGCCGACCAGACAGTGGAATGATATATGTGTTTCATAGTTGTCTGGGATGAGCATGAGCATAAATTTCACAGTGGAGTTGTCTCAGCCACAGTGATACAATGACTTTATTCTGATGGTGCTAGATAGATTGCAAAAAAAAATTCTCCCCTAGCTAGCAAGAATGATGCGGGAGCATTCTACTACAGTCTCGGGATTACGATAATGCAATCCCAAGCGCGGTAATTCCACAAACAACAGAATCAATTCTACCGCAATCACAGGTTTGAACAGAGGGAGGAAAGTACTGATTTCCAATCTTTTACATATTTTTTCTTTCTTTTTATTTATTTCCCATTTTGCTATTTCTAATTAAGTTTTTTCTATGATGAAACTATTTCTATGCTATATTTGTTGTTTTAGAAAACTAGCTTTGTTTTTTTAGTTTTGAAAAATTTTATTATCTGATTTATGATCTAAAGTGTTTTCTATGATTTCATTTTGCAAGTGGTGTTCCAATATCTTGCTCAGGAATAGATGGTGGAATCTTCTAGCTATCCATATCTTGTTGTTTCCCTGTTCAAGCTATTATTATTAGTTGGGACATACCATCAAATACCCATGTTATCCTTCCTTTGTTATTCCACGACGACCTCCCAGCAAAACCCATAATCACATTCCTAAATACCTTCTAGGAAGCTTAAAAAGTTATCACTTTCATACAATTTTTAAAGTGTGCTCAAGCTACTTGAGCCTTATATATGGAATTTGGTCTACATGGATTCTTGGGTATTTCTACAATCTGTGCCCATGGCCTCATAAAGGCTATGCAATGTAAAAACAAGAATTGGAGCAAGAAAAACTACAACAATCCACTAAGGCACTAACAGAGACTTATTGGGTTAATTACAAAAGCAAACAAAAAGCAAACAATAATAACTACATAATAAAACCATGACAATATCCATCTTAATCTTACATCAAATTTACTCATCCAAAAGCCACATTTAACATCTTTAAATAAAGTGAAATTTGCTTGTAGGCAATATGTTTGTTAGCATATCAGCGGGACTATAATTTTGTTTAAATTTTTTTGCTCCTTGCTAATATTTTATCACCACACTCATGAAAAGGATTTTTGCAACCGCATGCTTTGTTATTTTATGATGAATATAACAATTGCGCAAACAAACAACAACTTAGTTGTCGCAAGTAAATAGGCATTGTATGTAAATCAACTTAATTGAGTAGCTTACACATTGACCCTTTATCCAAAGTCCAAAGATGAAACTTCAATCATCCCTCGAGAACTCCTTCATGACTTTAACATGGCTATGTCTTCTAATCTTTATTGTTCATAGAACCGCCAAATACTACAATATGATTTCCAACAAACTACATCTCTAACGATTTTAGACATAAAATTAATCAATAACTATTAATAGTCGAGATTTGTTGCAAAATTAAAAATTAAATATGCTTTGACTATCCCTTCATGTAAAGATAAATGTGTATTTAAAGCACAATTCATATTTTCTACTGAAATACCTTAAAAAACTTGATCGTCTTCTAATAGTTCTTACTCAGTCTGATACTTGTTAACCATCGCATGCATAAAACTCTCAACTGCAATCAAATTAGTTACCCAAAACATGTACATCCTCCCATCATCATCTGATGGTGACTGTCTTTGCCTAAGCTTCAAATGCTGATCAAATATATTAGAATAGCTTTTAAATCTAGCATTTGAAATCTCACAAGAACCATTTTAATGTAAAAAGTTTGGGATAGAAATAATTCTTTAGAAAATCTATTTGCCTTTATCTCAACTCTAAGAATCTTCTTTGTAAGATCCAAATCTTTTATCTCAAACTTGGCTTAAGCATTATTTTAACTTTTGATATTTCAGTCGTGTTCTTACAAGCAAAAAAAAGAAATCATTTGCATAACTCCAAGATTTTCCTAATAAACACAGCAATCATGAACACTTCTTTTAAAACCAATCTTTANAAAATGAAATCATTTGCATAACTCCAAGATTTTCCTAATAAACACAGCAATCATGAACACATCTTTTAAAACCAATCTTTAACATGTATTCATCAAACTTCGTGTACCACATTCTTCATGATTACTTAAGCCCATACAAGGTCATTTACAAAGACGTGGTTTTCAACCTCCTTTTCAATGAAACCATTAGGTTGTTTTATGTATATTGTTTTTTCCTACTTTCCATGAAAAAATGTCATATTCACATCCATTTTCTCAAGTTACATGTTGTCCTAAAAGGAGAGATGTTTGTTCAAAATTCAATAATTAAACAGTTGGCAAACCAAAAAAATAATTGAGATTCTATTTATTATGTATCTTCTTTCTTATAATGAAACTTAAGTTTAAGATTAAGAAAGAAAGACATTGTTAGGCGTAGATTGTCCATCTACCTGGGGGATTTTAGGTTCTCCCATAGAGAATAAGCTTATGGCTATGGAGTTATTTTCCCTCCCTAACTTTATATCTGAATAATAGTTCAGCTGAATCTTCACCTTTCATTCTATTGAATATCTTAAGAAGTTTTTGTTTTTGTTTTGTTTTTTTTTTTTGGGTTTGGTTTCCACTTTCAATGTATCAATTTGTTGAAAGAAATTAAATGTGTTTGGCACAATTACTTTAGAATATTTTATTAACTATGGAAAGCAATATCATTATTGATATGTGCCTCATAACTCATAACTGGATAAAATACTTCATTATAGCTCATAACTAGTCTTGTTTTGAATATGAGTCCACCAAATTCAGTAAAATATAGCTTCTTTCTGAAGAACCACTTGCAACTAACCTATTGGTGCTTTCAGCTTTGGTCTAGCCACCAATTGCCAACTGCTGCTTTACTTTAATGAGAATATTTCTTACGGCATAACTTGCTGCCATTTACTTATTCTATCAGTCTACATGGCTTTTTTTGTAGGATTTTGGTTATTCATCACAATTAAATTTATAATATAAGCATATGCTATGAGATCAATCTGTCCATACATTTGTGGTTTCTTGATAACGTGCTCAAGTAAGTCATTTGCCAAGCTGAAAGTTCTTTTCTACCTTTTTTTTAAAAAGTTTAATGTTTTGATTCTTTGGAATGTGATTGAGTTAGATTTTTATCATTGGAATCGTGACTTTCTCGGCTTGGGTGCTTTACCTCAACTACTGTTATTTCTTTGGAATCAATTGACTTGTCTTGGGCTATATTTGTTGAAATAATTTTAGTAATTTATTGTTTATTGATTACAGGATCCTTAATAATCATGCATTTTAAAAATATTAGTTCTGTTATGGAAAATACAAAATATTAGGTAACATGCACATTATGAAGCTTGTATATTAGGTAACCCAATAATAGGAGATTTAATTTCTGATTTGTTATGTGTTAGGTACATTCATAATATGTAGAGAGATGAGTGTCTATAAATATTCAACATACGATTTCAATTAGAAAATAAGAAGAAAGAAAGTTTTCACTCCCATGATATCAGAGCACCGTCAAATCCTTTCCTTTTGCATCTTTCTTTGACGTTAGCCTTACATATTTTTCAGCTCGGGCCCATTCCGGCTTCCTTGATGTTATCGTCTTCTTCCTAAGATGGACTTGATCGTCTTCGGCTCAGGTGCATTCCAGCTTTATAGAGTCTCCGTCTGCTTCATACGGCATCATCTACATCATTTGCTTCTTTCGGCTTCGGCTTCTTCTGCGACGTCTACATTGAATCGCTTCATACACATGTTTGATTCGTCTGCAACGCGCCTGCTTCATGTGCGAAGGTGAATTTGGCTTCATTTGCATCATCATGAGCTTCGTCTTCATCGTCGTCTTCTGTTGCCACCCAATGCCTGCCTGCATTGCTATGTGAAGGAAATTAAGGACAAAACCCTAATATGCTATGACCGATCTGTCAGCTTCGATCTAAGTCATCTACTTCGGCCGGTTTGTTCAGTTGCTATTTTTAACAGGTTCGTTCAGTTTCTTTTGCTCAACTGATTTATTTGTTTTTCTTCTGTCTCGACAATTGTTGTTGGATTGTTTGTGGTCAAGTTATTTATATCCTAGTGTTTTGACCTCTACTTCTGCTCGTTGTAAAAAATTAAATGGGCATCATTTATCATTGGTGAACAAAAATATCTTGTGATAAATTTGGTTTCATCAATAACTAAGATTATGAATGAAAAGTTAAATGACATCAATTATATTTACAGAAATAAAACTGTGAGACTCTACCCAAGAAGTATCTCTCAAGAGAGTAAACTCATTGATAACCCCCAGCTAAGATGGATCCAAATTATACTGATTTGATGAGGGTTGATGCCCAACTCTTGATACTGATACGAAACTCCATCAAACCAAATCAATCTGATCATATCACTCATTATGACTGTGCTAAAGATGCTATGGAGAAAATGTAATTTGTGTTTTTCGGGAGAGAATATTTCTTGAATTATTTATGTATGTGGAGTATTATCGAGCTAAACAACACAATCAATCACTGAACACTTATCACATGCACTTCAAACGTTTTCACGAAGAATTAAATGTCTCATTGCCCTTAAATGTTGATGTCAGAATTCAATAAGCTCAAAGAGAACAAATGACTATTATATATTTTCTAGCTGGCCTCAACTCTAAGTATGAAGGTGTCAAATCACAGATCTTATCTGATCCTAGATGTATTACGCTAAGCGAAGCCTACATCAGAGTCCTATGTACGATTCCATGTTCTCAGTGCTCATCCGTACAATAACTTAATGCTCTTCTACTTAGAAAAATACAAACATCAGTAAACCTAAGTCCCACGATAATTACAGAAGTGGAACTTCGAATTCTGGAAATCAGAAGTCGAAGGTAGTGTGTTATTACTGTCAAGGATCTGTTCATACAAAGAGAGAGTGTCAGAAGTTGCTGAAAAAGAACCAGAATCAGTCAGCTCACATGGTCACTACTAATGAGGCCTCTCAGAGTTACTCTCTCGATCTCTGTAGATTAATATGCTAAGTTCATCAAATTTTAGAAAGCATTTAAGAAATCACTATTTATCATTGTCCTTATTCAGTAAGTTAACAATGATATTTGCCTTTTTCCCTCTTTCAACACAATGGGTCATTGATTCTGGTGCTACAGATCACGTGATTCAGGTAAATCCAATATTTTTTTTCTACTTTTCATAAGCACCATTTTTTTCGTCACTTTTTCATATGAATCAACATCTAACATTCTTGGTTCTGGCACCATCAATGTGACACTCATATTGTTTCTAACTTCTGTTATAAGTTTACCTCAATTTGCTTTTAATCTTATTTTTATCAGCAAAATTGCACATGCTCTTAATTGTTGTATTTTATACTTTCCCAACCTTTGTCTATTTTAGAATCTTATGCCGATGAAGATTATTGGTAAAAGACAAGAATTTGTTTTTTTCTTTTTGGGGGAGGGGAAGCTATACATTCTGAATAAGGAGATATCTCGACCCGTAGGATGTTCCAGCACCTTATCTCTTTTTGAGATCCATTGTCGATTAGGACAACAATCACTATCAATACTGAAAATATCATTGTCAATTAGGATGTTCCAGCTAGATGTGAAAAAAGCTTTTCTGCAAGATAATTTTTTTGGAAGAGGTATACATGGAACAACTTCCTAGGTTTGTTGCTTAAGGAAAGTCTGGGAAAATATGTCATCTTCAAAAGTTTCTATATGGATTGAAACAAAGCCCTTGACCATGGTTTTTAAAATTTAGCCAAGTAGAAGGGTGGGTTTGGGATGCGGAAAAGTAAAAGTGATCACACCGTATTCTATAAGCAATCTATCATAGAAATCATTCTATTGATGGTTTATGTCGATAACATTATTGTTACTAAAAGTAGTGGTCTGTAGGGAATCTTATCATTGAAATGCTTTTTTCAAAATCAATTCAGCATTAAGGATCTGGGTTCTTTGAAGTACTTTTTGGGGATTGAGATATTTAGGAGCAAGAAGGGTATCTTTCTATCTCAAAGGAAAAATGTTTTAGATTTGTTAGCAGAAACTGAGAGAGTAGGAACCAAACCACACAGTATTCTGATGGTTCCTAATCAACAACTTACCAAGAATGGAGAGCTCTTTAATGATCATGAACGAAATAGGCTACTAATGGAGAAATTAAACTAACTAACAATGACTCGTTCTGACATTGTGCATTCAGTTAGCACTATACATCAGCTTATGTCTTTCCTTATAATCCATCATTGGCTAGCTTTGGAACAAATGCAATGTTACTTTAAAGGAGCTCCTGCAAAAGAGATTCTCGATAAAGATTATGGGCATAAGAGTATTGAATGCTTCTCTGATGCAGAATGGACAAATTTTGAGATTGATCAATGATCCAATACTGGATTTTGTGTTTTTGTGGACGGTAATTTTGCCTCATGGAAGAGTGAGAAATAAAATGTAGTGTCATGATTTAGTGCATGAATCTGAGTATCAAGCAATGACATAAGCTTTGAGTGAATTGATGCAAGTCTTCCAATTCCTACTCAAATGGGTTTTATGATGACCACGTCAGCAAAGTGTGGTGTGATAACCAAGCTGCAATTTATATTGCTTCAAACCTTGTCTCCAGGAACGAAAGAAGCATATTAAAATAGATTATCATTTTATTTGTGAAAAGATTCAACATAATTTAATCTCTACAGCTCATGTAAAGACTGGGGAATAACTAGGGGACATCTTCACAAAAGCCCTTAATTGAGCGAGAGTCACATATATTTGTAACAAGCTGGGCATGATAAATATCTATACTCCAACTTGAGGGAGAGTGTTATGAAAAATACTAAATACTAGGTAGCTTGCATATTAGAAATCTTGTATATTAGATAATTAATGGAGATTTAATTTCAATTTTTTTCTAAAATAGGTATATTCCTAATATGTAAAAAGATGAGTGTATATGAATATGAAACATATGATTTCAATTGAGAAATAAGATAAAAGAATGTTTTTCGCTCACAAGCTTCAAGCTCTGAATTCCTTCAAGATAGTCAATGAAAATGCATTTCACTACACATGGATCAAGCTTATCTTACTTGATGTGAGTGAAAGTTCTGCATTCAAAGTCTCATAGCATGGAGAACTCAATAAGTCTACTAGACAAAGCTTCTAGATTACATTAGAATAGTTGACGATGAGCAATTATTGGCCAAATATATTACATTGCTAACTGCTTCAACCCAAAAGTTTTAAAACAAACCTGCATTCTTTGGCATGCATACTAAATTTTCCAAAATAGTCCAATTGAAGCTTTCTGTCAACCCATTTTCCTAAAGAATCATCCTCACTATGCTAATCTTCGCAAAAATTTATGAATTCATTAACAAAAAATCCAAGTCTATTGTATCTACTCAACTTATTTACCTACCTTTAATTTGAGCATTTTACCAAGTTGTTCCTATGAGGTAAATTTTTGGAATACCTCATTTTTGTGTTTCAAAGAATACACTCATCTTTTTTTTCTTGAATAATTATCAATTAAAGAAAGATAATACATTTCACCACCATGTGAGTATACCCCAGATAGCCACCAAAGATTTGACTAGATGTAGCCAAGAACTGCATTTGTCAAATGAATGATAGATTTAATCGAGAATCTTGATTTAGCCATCGGTGACAAGAGACATTGAGTGTATCTCCATTCCAAAATCAAGATTCTGAATCTTGTCACTATATAGAAAACCTTGCTTCTCAAGCTCATCCAATTCTCTTTGACTTATGTAGTCATGTCTCATAAGCCATAATTGAATTACTTTTGCTAACTTAATAGTTGCAATAACTGATCCTTCAATGATTATTATTCCAAATAAGAGATACAAACCATTATTCAAGATTCCTTCATGGCAACTTAGCCTTTATATACCCTTAAGCTTCCACTTTCACTCTTGAATTCATAACTACATTTATTTATAGCTTCAAATAAAACTAAATTTCCCAAGTATAGACCTCACTTCTTATATTTGTCATTCATTCAATCAAACATCATGATTCTTAAATTGCCAATCACCATGATCATGAAAGTCGTGTTGTTTTCAAGCATCAACATGTTACCTACAAAGTTTCATAATGACTCAAACAAAATTTGATTGCAGCGCATGTAAATAGAAAACCCTTTCAGAATCTAGTCCTCACTAGAAAATGATTCCAAATTTTGTTCCATTAATATTCCACGAGCCATAAGGCTATCATCAACATTTTGATCTTACTTAAATCTTAATATATTCAGGGTGTGTTTGGGGTGTCGTTCTGGGTGTGGACCGATTTGAACAACACCTAAGTGTTGATTGAGGCAAGCTTTGAAACTTTGTTTTGCAGATAAGTAGGAGTTAAAAACTTCATTTTGCAAACTCAACAGCACCCCCATGGCCTATAGTTTCATTCAACATTCTCAACCCTGATTACCTTTAGGCCTTTTTTTCTTTCTTGCTCCTCCATTGCTGGCTTGAGTTTTTCGTCCTTTTTTTGCCTTCTCTTGGTGACGGAAGGCTAAGTACACCTTTATCTCCTATTTTGATAAAGCAGCTCATCTCCCTTTCTAATTTACAGTTGTGGCAGTTTTTAGGTAAGTTTGATTTGTAGGATTGTCTCTTTTATACTGTGATAGAGTAATTTGCAAATTGTATTTCATATGAGTGGTTTAAAAGTTGATCGATGGGCGAAATGCAGATTTCTCGTTCTTTGAATGCCTAATTATGTTTTCATTTTCTAGTTTCCGATTTCTCATAATTAAACATAGGTTAAGACGCATCACAAAGATTTCTCATAACTAATTTGGATTTATGTTGGGAGGTCTACTATAGAAGCTATACATTCATTGAGAGGTTTGATGGAGAAGTTCAGAGATAATATAGAGAATCTACATTTGATTTTTATTGATTTAGAAAAAGCTTACGATAAGGTTCCAAGAGATATTATTGAAGAGTTTCTTGAGAAGAAAGATGTTGATATGATTTATATTCAAGTCATTAAAGATATGTATACTAGAGTTCCTGAGAAGAAAGGTGTTGATATGACTTATATTCAAGTCACATTGAAGAGTTTCTTGAGAAGAAAGATGTTGATATGATTTATATTCAAGTCATTAAAGATATGTATACTAGAGTTCCTGAGAAGAAATGTGTTGATATGACTTATATTCAAGTCATTAAAGCTATGTATACTAAAGTTGTGGAAGAAAGAAAGAAAGATGTCTTATATTCAAGTCATTAAAGATATGTATACTAGAGCTCTTACTTGTGTTCAAACTGAAGGAGGATTGACCAAATATTTTCCTATTTCTATTGGATTACATCAAGGATCGGCTTTAAGCCCGTTTATTTTTGCTTTAGTTATGGATGGCCTTACTGGACATTTACAGGAGGATGTACCTTGGTGTATGTTTTTTGCTGATGATATCCTTTCTCGTGGAAAAAACGAGAGAAAAAGCCAAGGAAAAACTTAAATTATGGAGGTCTACATTGGAGTATAAAGGCCTTCATTTAAGTAGAACTAAAACTGAATATATGAAATGTAATTTTAGTAGTAATAGCTCTAGTGACAGAAGTGTGACTTTGGGTGATCAAATTATTAAAAGGTGTGAACGATTTAAATATCTTGGGGGGGGGGGGGTTAATAATAGAATTCAAGTTGGTTGGTTGAAGTGGAGGAATGCTTCGGGTCTTTTGTGTGTTAGAAAAGTAGCGCTTAGACTGAAAGGAAAATTTTATAAGACGATGGTGAGACCTGCAATGCTATATGGCGTTGAATGTTGGCTTTTAAAAGAGAAGCATAATGATAAGTTAAGTGTTGCTGAGATGAGAATAATTAGGTGGATGAGTAGCTTTACACTTAGAGACAAAATGCGAAATGAATATATCCGTGATAGGGTTGGCGTAGCTCCTGTGACAGACAAAATTAGAGAAAGTCGTCTCAGATGGTTTGGTCACATTAAACGTCGACCATCTGATGATTCGATTAGGAGAGTAGATGTTTTAGATTCGACTTGTGTTAAGAAAGGCAGAGGTAGACCTAGGAAGACTTGGGCTTATTGTATAAATATGACACTAAATAGGACTCAATGGAGAAAAAGGATTCATGTAGCCGACCCCACGTAGTGGGATTAAGGCTTTGTTGTTGTTGTTATTGTTGTTGTTTTTAGTTTCCGATTTCCCTATTTTGGTGATTTTCATGGTTGGAATTTTGAAGTTGATATCGATTCAATGGCTTTTGATGCGTATGATTATTGGTGAATCCTTTGATCGTTACAGGTACCTATGAACATGTTATGTTTATAAATATGAAATAGAGGCATGTGAGGTCGGAAGTATAATTTTTCTATTTTTCAAGCTATTTGGATAGGTTATGTCGTTGGAATGAAGAAATTGAAATGAGTTTTAGAGAGAAAACTCTCTAAGAGAAATGAGTGTTTGGACACAAAAAGTAATAGTATGATAACATTATTTGTTCTTGTTGCAATTTAATTTTTTATGTTTAATTCTTAAGTAATGTGTAAATTTTGATGTAATATATTGGACTTCTGATTTTCTATAAACTTCTAAAATTTATTTCTGATAGTTGGTTTGAATTCATTATGAAACAATTAACTTACAGCTAGTACATGTACCTAAGAGCACTATAATCTTTTATCATAGAAAATAGCTGCAACACAACAATTTAACAACTGAACAATTCAAACACACAAAATGACTCACCATCAATAGTTTTATCGCAACATTGTCTTCTTCAGCAACTTCAGAGCTATTTCTTCAAACGGCTAAAGCTGCCCCAAACAAACCCTTCGCTAGATTTAAAGCTTCCCAAATCTACTAAATCCAAATACATGAAATATAAGCCTACATGATTTACATCCTAGTTGAAGCCAGACAGTCCCTTGTCCCTTTTTCTCCATGCCTAACACAATCATTGATATAAAAGCAAAAAATAGCAAAACACCAAGCCAAGCAAGAATGATCCAAATTTTCCATGGAACTAAATAAGCTAATAAACAAATTCACAAAAAATAAAAATAAAAAAGATCCATTAATGACGAGATAGAAAAGGAGACTAGATCGAGACATACACCGAAAAAAAATCTCGGGGCAGAATAAGTGCAAGATCATACCAGTCTCCAGTGTCATAGCTAAGTAAGAGTTGCGCCGTTTCTCGAAGGCCTTGAGGCTGAAAAATCCGGCAAACAGGAGAAGTACGCCGGCTCCTCCGCCTCCGGCGAGCGATGCAGTGCTGCCCCGCCTGAAGTAGCCGATCGCTCCGCCGGAAAGCAAGAGCAGGCCGTAAGGGATCGTGAAGCAAAAATCGTGCATCTCTTCTTCCCTTTTCTATATCTTTCGACTCTGTCGATCGGGACAAAAGAGAACAAATGGTAGAGGAGCAGTTTGGAGCTTTGCGCTGTAACGTGGAAACCACGTTGCTTTTGAGCCTTTGGCGATGAGGTCAAAGAGAAGTGTGGCTGGCACACACGACCGGCTTTAGCTACTGGTCATATTATTTCTATATATTCATTTCTCGTACATCTAAATTTTTATAATTACTTTCAAAATGTTTAACATCACAATAAAAATATCAATATTTATTTTTTAAAAATGATATTTAAATTCTATTTTCGCATAGTTTTTTTACCTCGAAATATTATAAATATAAATTTGGGCATTTATGTATTAATATGTTAGCATGTATAAATTATGTTTTATGTATCTAAATTTATTTAATTATTATTTTTTTCTAATTTTAATGATTTAATTGTTTTTATTTATGGAAACCTTATCACTCAAGATTTATCTTACATAACTAACACCTACACTTTACTTTTATTGTATACACAAATACATGCATAAAGATGTTTTCACGGAATTCTCTCTCATCAAAATGAGCATCAGTCGTAGGGATGAACTGAGCCTTTTCTAACTAAATGGTTGAATTGAGCTCACCTACTGGAGTAGCAGAACTGAGCCCACCTGACTCTGGTTAAACCAAGTCTGTCTATTTGTCTGATCACTCTCATTTTCCCTTGAAAGAGTGACCTAACCTACCTGAGCTTGGGCAGCTATGATAAGAAGCAATCATGACCACCAAGGGCATCTGTTAATTCTTTATTTAGAGGTGTCACCCAACATTTTGCATTCTATCTTTTCACTAAGGCATTAGGGTGGCTATCATATCTGTAATATATAATATTCGCCAGAAATACCTGACATTAGCTGGCAATACACCAACATCCACATCACAGTCTTTTCATCATGATATCAGAGAGAAGTGATAGGCAGTGTGAAATGCATTACTTTGGTTATTTTATAGATTTCTTCTTCGATGTATAGAAGGGGAAGAACAAAAATAAGCAGTGGTGTCGTAGATAAGAGACACGCTATAATAAGAATTATCAGCACTAGAGGAACCAAGTTAGGAACAACTAAGACAAGGGTCATATGTCTGGGACCTGCTAAGAGCCAAAATGAAAAGGCTCTTGACCCAATTTTTGAACAGGAAATAAAATGCATGGGTAATTTTGATCGTTCAAAAGAGGAAGGACATGTTGCCAACTTGATCAGCGAAGATAGGAGAAGAAGACGAAGGATCTCTTTCAACTATTATGAAGAATAATTCAAGAGAGGGAGAAAAAGATAAAGACTAGCTGACAACCCCTTTTTATGAGAGGTCTTAGAAGTTGAAGTTCCGAGAAAGTTTAAGATTCCATCTTCGGAATCCTACAAAGAAAAATCTGACCCCGCTAAACACCTAGCTTGCTTCAAATCAACTATCTGCATACTCAAAAGGAATTACACATTTCATTTAATCATCATGACAATGAAAGAATCAATCTTGCATTAGTTCAACCACCTATCAGTGGGAGTCATTACCTCCTCTAGCATATTTAAGATATGTTTGTGAGTCAGTTTGTTAGTGTGCAAAAACCTCCAAAATGCTTGCAGACACTAATGAAAATACATCAAGAACACACTTAAAGCTTGAGGAGCGACATCACTCATTTACAATGAAAAATGTTAAATGTCTAATACCTTGAGCTTGTAGTCGATCATGTGGCTCTAGCCCAAGACCTAAGTGAAGGGTCATCTTGATATACACTTGGGTTACAAAGCTGAATACATTGGTAAAGCTTCTAGAGTTCACAAACAACCACATCTCTACATAAGAGTACAATTCTCGCTTTAGACCCACACGATTGCTATAATCCAAGAATGATATCAAAGCTAACCTCGTGATGATCAGAAATATCAAAGGATTCATTTTAAGAAGATTAAACCCTAGAGTGTCCAGAACAAGCATGCCCACTTGGATCAGAGAAATATGAAGGAGAAACTAGTTGGAAGGAAACTAAAAAAAGTGAGGGAGTTACTCCGACTCCTCCCTCCTGCTGAAATCACACCATTAACGGTGTCATGGCTATTGTTGTATAGTTCATTCAAAAGAAAGATTCTTTAGGAAGACCTTTCTTAAGCCTGAGATTCAAATCAATATTGTGTATATCATCGCGATAATGACAATAATACTGAAGAATTTCAACATCTTGATAACTTGATCGAGGAGCTAATCAAAACAGAAAAGTTGAAAGAGTTCGTGGGCCCCAAAGCCCACACTCTAAGACAAGGAAGGCACCCATTGAGGGTAATAATAATGAGTGTGTTTCAATAAGGTTTGTCCACTTTGCACAAACCATTCTGAACATCTTCGGAGGACCTGGGGTGGTTACCCAAAGATCTAGCCTAAAAACATTAAAGACAAGAGAAAACTTTCAAATATCATGAACAAATGTACCACGTTGATCCATCCCCCAATCACAGGAAATCCCTTCAACGGCGTAATCATAGTCACTGAAATCATTGAAGACTTTCAGATTAACAAAATTCTGATAAAAGTTTGTAGCTCTATAAATATCTTGTTCAAAGAAAATTTTGAGAAGATGGGAATCACCATCAATCAACTAGCCCTTACTTCTAGGTCGCTATACTAGTTTTTTGGAGAATAGAAAGTGACGTGCAGATTCATTTCCCCACAATCACTTGGGGAGAAGAAGAATTCTACACCATGACATAGATGATTCATCATCATGAATGTGTCAAATACTCACAATGCCATCTTTGGAAGGGCGGTGCTGAATACTTTCAAAGCACTCACTGCTGACCTCATTTTTGACAAGCTCGAACTTTTTCTTTTAGAAGCCTAAGATATAGCCATAAGACTGTCCTTTTAACTATCCTAGAGGACTAGTATTGGGACCCACACCATTTTTAATTTTGAACCACTTCTGAATTCTTTGTTGTCTCACATGTGTGGTTTCAATTCCTCAATATTTTGTTGAGTCGATTAAAACCAACATATTAAAACTCAAGTCAACTTCCTATAAGGATTAGGTTTGCCTTAAGAAGACCATTTATACTTAAGAATTTAAGACACCAAACACACACATTATAAATCAAATATTATCACACATACATACACCTTTTACACACACACATTATAATTCACACTACTCACAAATTATAATTCACTTAATTTACAAGTCAAATCATCAAATTATCTTCATCTTTACTTAAAATTCAAATTCTTATATTAAAAAAGGAAGAATATAAATAGCAAAATAAAAAATTCATATAATAATAATAAAATAATAAATCATGAAAAATATATATGTATAAATAAATAATCATAATAATGATAATAATAATTACAATAAATATATAATAAATATAATAACAAAAGAAATGATAAAAATTATATATGTATAAATTAATAATCATAATAATGATAATAATAATAACAATAAAAATACAATAAATATAATAACAAAAGAAATCATAAAAAAATAATATCAAATATAATATAATAATAATAAAATAAATAACAATATCATGACAAAATAATAATAATGATGATAAAAATACCTCTCATTCCCTCATAGCCCACTCCCTCTCCCCACTCTCTCTCCATCTCCTATATAAGAGGAAGCCTCCCTCCTCCCTTCGGCTAAGGTGCAAGGAAATTTTGCATGCATACCACTAAGTTTTATATATTTGCATATCATAAACACAAAAAAATATATAGTAAAATTTACATGCGTACCACTCCATTCTTTTTATTGGTATACACGAGAGAGAGAAAAGTAGGGAGACTTTACACGCATACCACTCAATTTGTATGTATTTGTCTATACATACATGCCACACAATTTATGAACAAAAAAAAAAATAATAATAATAATAAAAATAATTCAGCAGATTTACAAACATACTACCTTAAAAAATAATAATAAATAATGAAAATAAAGATAATAATATATAGAAATAAAAACATTAATAATAAATATAATAATAATAATGATAATAATAAAATAATAATAATATATGTATATGTATATAAACCATAATAGTAATATATATGTCATATAACAAGTAATAATAATGATAATAAAAAATAATAATAATATACAAATCACAAGAATAACATATAAATAATATAACTAATAACAACAACAACAACATAATAATAATAATAATAATAATAATAATAATAATAATAATAATAATAATAATAATAATAATAGCAGTTAATTGAATAGACACGAAGGATAAGAACTCCTTCAGTTAAGACTTAAGAGTCCTATTAGATGATGATGACATCGACAACATTAAATATTAACATTAATAACACATACATAATAATAATAATAATAATGATGATGATGATGATGATGATGATGATGATGATGATGATGATGATGATGACATATAAGTAATAATAATAATACTAATAATAATATATGTGCATACGTAAATAACTATAAATAATAACAAAGATAATAAATAAAAATTAAATAATCATAATAATAAATATTTATATAAATATAATAAAATACATACAATAATACATAACGATCATCAAACACAAATGCACTTTTTCAAAAACAACGACAATAACAATAACGATAACAACAATAACAACAACAACAACCAAAACCTAGGATAGGCCTCCTGAGGCACGGTTTCTCTCCACAAAACTTATGATTACTTGACACTTTTTCCTGTTCCCATACCAATCTTTTGGTACGCTTTTGCGAGTTATATCTGGTTGTGGTTGAAGGGTTGGATGATCATGAAGCTACACCTCGGAGCAGATAAAAAAAATAATATCAAACTTCATATCGGTGAACAATCTCTCTTTTCTACGTAGCGATATGCAGACCATCATACTAGTGTAAGTTAGACGTCTAGGTGGCGAGGGGATTGACGATAACACTTTGTGTGTTAAATGTGGGATTATTAGAATAGTATCTCCTACCTCAACGACCTTCAATGAGAAGAGAGGTTAAGGACCGACGATATTATTCACCAACTCTTGGTAAGATTATTGGACCAGTAGTCATAGCTTGATTAGATTAATTTAACATGCAAACTACAAAATATTTTAAACAATAATCCTTTTTGTAACATAAATATTTTTGCTTAAATTTCACATGCATGAAAAATTACAGAACTTTGATGAAAATTTTATAAAGGTCCACAGTTAATTACTTGGATCGATGTTAGGACTGCCCTCCGTAGATTATCGGGTTGGTAGCTCTTACCCAAGGTTGGGAAGCACTCAGTCCAGCTCTGAGCCCCCATCTTCACCAAATTCTTACACCTAGTTTTGGTCTTTCATATGTGACTGCGGGTTTTGTCTTGCTTATATTTTCCTACAAATTAATTTTTTTTATTTCTTTGTACTGGGTCTTCCCGCTTTCTCTTCCTGCAATTTACTTAAATTGCTTACAATTATATTATGTTTTATGATACTAACCATGCAGCGGTAACGGAGGCCCAAGTACGTATTTACATTTATGTACTGCACTTTTTCTTATTTAAATTTATGTACATCACATCGCCATCAAGTTTTCTACTTGCAGACAAGCTATCAATGTTCAAGAATCCAGTCTCAAACTTATTATCAACAAACAGTGGAGAATGTATAGGAGGACTTCCTTCTATTTGATCATTACAAGGGTAAAGGTCTGAAAGCCATAAAGCCACCTGAAGTTGTGTCCATATCTACAAATGAAGTTGAGTGGTTTTTTGATTAACCTAGACTTAGTAAGGAACATTGAGATCACCTCATTGATTTCATACGGAATCACTGAGACATATAAGCATGGAGCCCCACTGAGATGACTGAAGTCGACGTTGATGCCACCTTCCATACCTTGAATGTCAGGCTCGGATCAATGTTGCTCAAATAAAAAATTTGAGCAACGACCAACATCTTGGTCGAGCTATTTATCAAGAGGTTTTGAAGTTGATGGATGTCAGATTCATACAAAAGGTATAGTACCCTGAATGACTAGTAGTGATAATGGTGAAAAGATCAAATGGCAAGTAGTAAAGAATATGCATTTATTTCATTAATCTCAACGTGACTTTCCCAAGGATAGCCATATGTTGTCGTGGATAGATGCATTGCTCAATTGAGCATTATAAAGTTTCCTAGAGGCTTTCTCATGTTACCATCATATTATGATGCATCCGACCGACATCAAGAAGACCATCTTCATCACAAAAGAGGGCGTTTTTTGCTCTAATGTATTGCCTTTTGACTTAAAGAAAACTGAAGAAACCTACCAAAAGGTAATATATATATAT
>JXCR01148792.1:898565-912519 GCA_002079205.1 Phalaenopsis hybrid cultivar
TATATATATATATAATTTTATCTAATTAAAAATGAAGGAGTATTAAAGTCTATATAAATGTCCTTTTGGTAAAAACTAAATAAACACAACAACACATATTGGACCTCAAGAAAAAATTAACACGTACAAAAAGTTTAAGCTCAAATTCAATTCTATGAAATGTACATTTGGGGTTACCTCTAAAAAATTTCTTGGATATCTACGTACTCCTAAAGGAATAATTCCAAACCCCAAGAAAGCTAAACATGACTCCAGAGAAGAATCTTAAAGGGATGCAAGTCTTAATTAGGAAAATAACACGTCTTACTGATTTAACTCAAAATTTAGTGATCATTTTTGTCCGTTCTTCAAAACAATAAAAACCTTGACTAGTTTACCTAAATGGAAGAATGCAAAGAAGCCGTAATGTAGCTCAAAAATTTATTATCATCACTACATGTACAACGCCATCTTTGTCAAAGAATTATATATTTATTTGGGAGTGGGTAAAGAAACAATCAACTCAGTGCTCATTAGGGAGGAGAAAAAGAGACAATTTTTAATATATTATGTTAGTAAAGTACTTCAATGAGATGAACAAAGATACAAGATAATAGAGAAACTTGCATTCACACACTTTGTTTCAACAAGGAAATTATGATTGTATTCCAAGCCCACAAAATACAAGTAGTAATTGACCATCCTTTGAAATTTGTGTTGTTCAAATCTCAACACTCAAGGAGGTTACTAAAATAGGTAGTAGAGCTCAACAAATTTGATATTTTGTCCACATCGAGGACATCTATCAAAACCCAAACCATGGCCAATTTCCTAGCCAACTTTTTTGAAAGAGTAATAGAGAAAGAACTTAACCAAGAATAAACCAACTCTAGATACTTTACGCAAATATTTCTTTAATGATCTCATAAAAGGTAATATACATGGTTTTATGCAAACCAACTATATATATTTTAAGTCATTTAATTTAGCTCAACTTTGACACTACCAGTTATCTAGTATATTATAAGTCTCTAATCGCCGACCTCAAATTTTTCACTAAGAATCTAGATCACCCGCCTTCTGGATAAATCTAATTCTCAACTAGTGATCAACCAAATTGATGAACTATTTGAAATATAAGAATAATTTATGCTTAAGTATGCGACCAAGGAAAAAATAGAAAAACGTAAACATGAACACTTCCAAATTTAATACATCTCAAGAGATGAAAAATAAATTACTGATTGGATATACTAAGGTGAAAGCATCCAAAATCGATAGTCCATAACTCTACATCAGTTTTCTATTGAAGAATTTGAAGTTACAAATCTATAAATTTGGCCCGTTGATAGCTAGATCAATCCGCTTCTGCAACATTTTTTTACAGGCATGTCCTGACAGATGTCAAAGATCTTCAAATATTTTGAGTCAATGTCACACACTACTTGATAATTCTAGGAAAATATTTTGAAATTCTATTACTTCCACCTCCTTGAAATGTAGGGAGGATGAGAAAGATAAAATATTATAAGAAATTCATTCCACGAAGTATAAAAGCCATTTTGATGGACAAACTTTGGCCAATGAAATTCATCAACATGGATATTTACGACCTACTCTTTGATAGGATGCAGACAAATTCTCTAAAAAATGTGAATAATATAAAAAACATATACAAATTTGGCTTCAACCTGTACATAAATTATAGTATGTAAACAAACCTTAGCTCTTTTTAGAATGGAAGATAGAATTCTTTGCCTAGGAAAGGGAAAACGAAAATACATCCTAGTTATGATCAACTATTCACCAAATGGTCCAAAGCCAAACATTTGGTCATAATCATAGCAGGCCTTGTCCAAAAATTTATATGGGCAAATATTATCCGCAGGCACATATTACTTATGGTTAATTCTATCGACAATGGTACCCAATTTGTGGTTAAAAAAGATGAAAGATTTTTGAAGCAATGAAGGAATACTTCTCAAGTTCACATATGTTTACCAAGAGCATCAGCTAAGTAGAAGCTGTTAACAAGTTTATTTTTAATTTTCTTAAGGAAAAATGGGAGCCAAATAGAAGTGGTTTGAATTGCGCCCATTTTTCATGTGAGCATTTTGTACAACACCTACAACTATTGCTGGTCAAGCACCTTTTTCCCTCTCTCAAGGAGTTAAATTAGTTCTCCCTATCGGAGATGACATATTCAGTCAGCAGGTCCTTACTTCTTCAAATTTAGAAGAATTTGAACTAAAAAATTATAAAATAGTGAACAATGAAAGCTTGCAAGTTTTGCTAGATCTCTTGGAGGAACTTTAAGGTTAGGCATCTCTATGATAAAAAGAGGCCAAATAAAAATGTCAAAATACTACAACTCCAAAATCATAGAACACTGATTTTGACCAGAAGATATTGTATTAAGAAACATAAATGTGACAACTAACAATCAAGTTCTCAGGAAGTATGAACCTTCATGATTTGGCCCTTATATAATTAAGGAGCTAACTAGGCTGGGAGCTTATAAGTTGATCACCTATTTAGGCAAAGAAGTCCTTAGGATATGAAGTAGGGATGATTTAAAGATCCTTTATCCCTAAGATATGTTACCTAAAGTGATGGTCATTACTATGAAAGATAAGCATTACAATTGATAGTTAGTACGTGGAAGTTTATATAGGCACAAAATACTTTTAGAACAAGGTAATTTATCAAAATTCCAAATCACTCATCAAAATCATAAAGGTCAAATGATATAAAAAATGCAAGGACTACTCTTCTGAGAAGTTTGGAGACCCTTGGAAAAGCTTGTAGTAGCAGCTAAAAGCCTACAAGGATGTAAAACCCGTAGAAGGGTTGAAAATTCCTCAGGGTGAAGAATAGAATAGTCTTGTTGAAAACAACATCTCAATTAAGGGATATTTGATGGGCCAAGCCGAAAAAATTCTATTATCTTCATTATCACCACTTTTATACATTGTGGATTCTAAAAAAAATTATTATTTATATGACCCTAGTGTTATTTATGGTAAATTGAAGGGGATCCACACAACTAACCTCAAGCATAAGCCAGTAATAGTTAGAGAAATTGCGAAAAGAAACATGAAACTGAATTCAATAATAATCTAAAAGCAAATGTGATTTATTTAAAAATAATAACAAGATGTGTGATCAACTCTAGAAAAATAAAGAAAATACATGGTATATTTCTTCAGCCTCTCTTAGATATCCGTGAGACGAAATGTTCAAGCTCTCATAAGTCACCAATAATGGGTTGTAAGCTAGTCATTAAAACCTTCATGATACTTAAAAAGCATCCCCAAACTTAATTCACTTGCTCCATGAATGAAGAAACAAACCATATCCATGGAAAGGCTTTGGCAGATATGACTAAAAAGAACACCATGGATCAGTGAAGACCAATCACATGCAGGAAGAGGTCTTTCCTTAAGAGAGGAATCTCCATTCAACATGTTAAATAGAGATTCTTCTTCTCATGAAATCGATCAATCCCTTGTTTAGAGTCAATGAATAAAAAGTTTCTTATTTCAAAGTTGAACAAATAAGAAGATTATGGTCAAAATGGTTGGATATGATGAGCCTCAACTTTCATCTCATCTTTCTCCTTAACCATCAATGATAACATTTGCTCTAATCTCTACATACTTCAAAAACTTTGCTAACAAACCTATCTAAGGGTAAGATTTTTCAGAAAGGAGTTATGCCTATTTATAGCCACAAGATAATCATGAGCAGCTGGTAACTATTGTGGAAGGACATAAAGGTGTTTTTGCCTCAAATAGGTGTATCAGAAATCATTGCAGACAAATAAATTCCCTCCTCTTTGCATTCTCATAGATAATAATGTTTAATGCATTGTCTAATTATTTAACTTCCTGACACCTGTCATTACTTCGCCTGTTTGGTTGAACGGGGATTAGTCAAATTCAACCTCTCTGAAAGTGAGATGAAAACATGACATCTCATTAAATTTAGAGAATAGGATCAACACATGCTCTATCCCCCATTATGATATGAAAAGCTAGAAAAGAAAGCTATTGGTGATAATAAAAATACCATTAATACAACCCAACCAGAATCAAAATTACACTTAAAAATCTCTAGCATTATTTGAACGAAGATTGTTGCAAATGATGTGTAGAAAACATGCTTAATTTCATTTATATTTTTCAATTTTTTTGAAATAAATTTACTCTTTAAAGAAGGGTATTTTAAGTTTTTTTGCAATTAAAATAGGAAGTAGAAATGGAATGAAGTGGAGAAGAAATGGAGCGAAGCAAAGTTGACATGGCCAATTAGAGATCCAAAGGAATGGCACCTTGGCATGAGCGATTAGGTGCAAACACGCTCTTACCAAGTGCCTTAGCATCACTTACTTGGGTGCCTAAGCACCAGTGCACAACCAAGCAGATAGAGAGGCTGTCACCTGACAGCGACTTTATATATGCTCAAAAATACAAGAATTTGATACTGCTGCTAGAAGATTTAAATCCCCGGCAATGGTACCAAAAACTTGACAAAAATTATAGATATGATAAATATGTGTATAAAATATTCAATAATTGCAAAGTCACATTTATCAACGCAAGTATACATATCTCTCAAGTAATAAATGGCTCTAATGGATCCTAGATATCGATCCCACAGGGAGTAATATTAGAGGCTACGAACATAAGATTTAGAAAATCAATACTTAATCACAACAACATAATTTAAATTGCATATTTGTCACTAATAGGCAATTAAAATAAAAGTATAATTTTAATAAACTCTCAATCAACTAATTATACTAATAAAGTTTCAAATGTGAAGTTCAATATATAAGAAAGCATCCTTCTCCTTGTCAAGAAATTTAAGTGAATGGATAAATTGAATCAGTTCTAATTGTATTGTATCAAATAGGAGTATACCTATTCTTTACCCTTTGGACCAGGCATAAAGAACATTGATTAATCTTATGCTTGGTTACTAAATCTACGGCTAGGCTGGGAAGATACCGACTCTTTCTTTAGAGCTCCCACGTTCTCTTCGCCTGAGGGCTAACATCTACACTTCAGCACCCAAACGATAGGACCGAATTGAGGATTTTAGTCTGTCACTCTAAAATCTCCAATTCTACGCCCCATAATTTTTATTTCTTTATTTATTTGCACCCAACTTTTAAGGACTTTGACCTCCTTAAATCTTAAATTTGATCCTCACTTTAGTTGTAAAACTCAACATAGTTTAACAAATCAATTGGCCAGATTGAAAGTAAATTAAGAGTAAAGTGAAAAGATCATCACAACTTCTTTAACATTCTCATGGCACAACTAATTCAAATCACCATTTCACAAAATCTCAAGACAAGGAGAAAGACAGAGAAAACTACTCAGAACTCATTGAGAAGATACGACAAAACTTAGATTTCATATATAAAAGCAAAGTCATACAAACTACAATAAGTAAATACAATTTATCTTGAATTCTTCCCCAAGTAACTCCTCAAAGTTCCTCTGAATCTCTTCCTTTCTTTACAACACAAAATTCTCCTTCGAAGCAGCAAGGAGAAAGAAATCTTTCACTTTCCTTCCATTCTTACAATCTCTCAAAGAATTCCTCACAATACCTAACCCTAAATTACACTCTTTGGACTCCCGAAGACCTCTCTACACTCTCTGGACACTTTGGACTCTTTGGACTCTCTGGTCTCCCCCCTTTTTTGGCCTCCAAAAATGTTTCTCTTAAAGTTGTAGAAGAGTTTTTAAGAGTTACCTAAGCGTCCCTTCAAAAATCATCCACATTCAATGCATCTATTGAGAGAACTGCGTTCTCGCCATCGGCAGACTCGATGGCGCTGCGACAGCCTTCTAGAATATTTAATTCTGGACTCTCAGGAAAAACCCGTTGTCGGCGCCCAAGATCAAATCTTCATATTTTGGTCCTTTTTGCTCCAAATTTGCTCATTTTTCCATCTTTTTTCTCCAATGACCATAATTCAACATACCTGCAACAAAACATCAAAAATACCTTTCTTTAAGCTCCAATGACCCTAATTCATCATTCCTGCAACAAAACATCAAAAATACTTTTCTTTAAAGTGCAATATTCCATGCATCTTTTTGCTCCAATGATCCTAATTCATCATTCCTGCAACAAAACATCAAAAATACCTTTCTTTAAAGTGCAATATCATTAAAAAGCATAAAATAGGTATGAAAATCTAAACATATTTTCCTTTGGTCAGTGTTTCATCTTGCCAATTTTATTATTTTAGGGCTTACATTCATATAAAATATGTATGAAAATCTCAACATATTTTCCTTTTGTCAAAATCCCCCAAACTTAACTATTACTTGTCCTTAAGTAATTTTAGTAAAATATGTATGAAAATCTCAACATATTTTCCTTGGTCAAAATCCCCCAAACTTAACTATTACTTGTCCTTAAGTAATTTTAGTACTCACATAAAAGTTATGCTCTACTGTGGTAAAGGTTTAATTCAGAAATACTATAAGTTTGATTTAAGTAAATACCATAGTAATATTTTCAGAAAAATTTCAAGTAATTAAATTAACTCTGTAGGTACAAGACTATCTGGTCATTAAGTTTAAAAGTTCTAGTTTTCTATTTATTTCAAGAATGACTATATGTTGTAATATCAAGTCACCTATAATATTCAAATGTTAGAAACTTCATGAGAACACTACTAGTAAAGATACTATTCTATAAATATAAGTTCAGGAATGTATTTAGGTTTTCCCTTTTGGTAGGTCCAAGTGAAGCCAATTTTTGATTAAGCATCTCCTCAAGCTTCTCCTCACTTATATATATATTTTTTCATTTGGATTGCTNACATTTCTTTGCCTTATTAATATTTCATAGCTTTTACATCATTGAGCCCCAATCTTTTCTTCTCAAATGAATTTCTAGTATTCTTAGTATTTCAAAATATAGTTTTCTTTACTTTAAATAGTTAACTATAGTCTTATTCTCTTATACTAAATGTCTTAATCTACAAAATTAATTTTCCTTACAAAAATATTCCTTTAAATCTACCATAATATTCAAATATTTATAAAATATAGTTATCTGAATTAAATTCACTAAAAAAATCATATTAATAATTTTTGAAAATATTTAAATTGAGAACATTCTAATAGATTAATCTGTTTCTTTTCTCCCCTAAACTTAAAATTTTCAATATGGAATGATACAATGAATAGAAAGATTCTAAATATAAATCATACCTCAGTACTTTAGGCATTTTCATCATTCTGGAATTTTTGTAGTTCCTTCTCAAAATTTTACATCAACTGGTCTGTAATATTACCAGCTTTTTATACATATAAATCATTAAGAAGTTGCTGGGTAATGAAATTTTGAAATAAGTACAAAACTAAACATTATACAAACACAATATTTCCACTAACACATCCACAATACTAAACAAAAATAATTACAATTAAAATGCAAAATAAAAATCACATCACATTACAATTTAACAAAACCATACTAAATATACAAAGTATTAATCAAAGTCTATTATAAATACACATGCACATTTTAAACTACAACACTAAACATTTATGCAAACATAAAATAAAATACACAATAAAATGAAAGTACATACAGACAAACATCTATCTCTATTACAAAAGCACAAAACAAAAGTATATTAATCACTATCATATATCAAAATTCTATACTATATCCTCGTCTCCTTGGTCAGCAGGTGGATTGGGCTGATACTGAGTATAACGGGGGCATTCAGAAAAGGTAACATCAGACTCACCTCTGTAGTGTCGGGCCTGAGCTTCGTAGTAAGCTATTGAAGTCAGAATGCCTCTGTATGTACTCACTATCATAATCATGTCTACGTTCTAATCCCCCAATTCTTTCATTTATTTTCTCTATACTTTCCGCTGCAAGGTTAACTCATTCATTAAATCGTGAAGGGTAGGGGAACTAGAGGAAGGAAGGTCATAACTATTAGAGGGGATATCTCTACTAGTAGAAGGTTCTTTACTCCTACTCCCAAATCTCCATGCTTCATGGGATTCATACGTCTTTAAATTAGCTTTACTAATGGGTTTCATAGGGTAAACCCATTCTTAATCATCTCCAGCTTCAACTTCAGAAAGTTGGTAAAGTGCATAAATGAGACCAGGATGGCTCAACCCTCCACTTGATTCACTCCTTGTAGTGGTCAAAACATTCTTATAAATAATTCTCCCCACATTTATAGTCCGATTATTCTGAATACAAAAATTCAGAATAACTCTATCTCTTGTTACTCACTATGGTGATAGGTTGGTAACAAAGTAGAGGAAATAAAATAGTGTCATGCTTGAGATGTGACATTTAACATGGAAGCAGAAAAATTTACCCATTCTCGCTGCTTTATCTTCCATGTCCCTTTCCCATCAGTGAGAAAGTTAATGACATCGTTCAACGGGCCTTCCATTGTACTGAAGGTTTCATAATTCCAAATGTAGGAGTCTGGGACTTCATAAAATGAGTTAATACGGGTAGTACTAAACTCAACAGAAAACTCTCTTANGAAGCTATATCTTCATCTCCTTGATCAGCAGGTGGATTGGGTTGATAGTAAGTATATCGGAGGCACTCAGGAAATATAACATCAGGCTCACCTCTGTAGTGTCAGGTCTGAGCTTCATAATAAGCTACCTCAAAATTTGAATGCCTCTGCAGGTACTCACTATCATAATCGTGAACGTTCTAAACCTCCAATCCTTTCACTTATCAAGTCTATGACCGTTCTAAACCTCCAATCCTTTCATTTATTAATTCTATACTCTTTCGCTGCAAGGTCAACTCATTCATCAAATCAGTGAGAGCAAGGAGGAACTAGAAGGTGGAGTCATAACTTATAGAAGGGATATCTCTACTAGTAGAAGGTTCTTCACTTCTACTCCCAGTTTTCCATTTCTCATGGGATTCATAAGTCTTTAGATTAGCCTTACTAGTGGGTTTCATAGGATAAACCCATTCTTCATCTCCAAATTTTACTCCAGAAAGTTTGCAAATTGCATAAATAAGTCCAGGGTGTCCTAGACCTCCACTAGTCTAACTCAAGAAAGTTTGCAAATTGTATAAATAAGTCCAGGATGTCCTAGACCTCCACTAGTCTCACTCCTCACCGTAGTCAATATATTCTTAAGAATAATTCTCCTCACATTTATAGTTCTATTATTCTGAATACGTAGTTAATATATTCTTAAGAATTATTCTCCCCACATTTATAGTTCTACTATTCTGAATACAGATATGCAAATTGTATAAATAAGTCCAGGATGTCCTAGACCTCCACTAGTCTCACTCCTCGCCGTATATTCTCTCCACATTTATAGTTCTCTGAATACGTTCAGAATAGCTCTATCTCTAGTTACCTCACTATGGTGATAGGTCGGTAACAGAGTAGAAGATAGAATAACTCTATCTCTAGTTACCTCACTATGGTGATAGGTTGGTAACAGAGTAGAGGAAATGAAATAACTCTATCTCTAGTTACCTCACTATGGTGATAGGTCGGTAACAGAGTAGAGGAAATGAAATAGGCACACCTTAGAGGTGACATTCAACATGGAAGCTGAAAAATTTACCCGTTCTCGTTGTTTTATCTTCCATGTTCCTTTCCCATCAGTGAGGAAGTTGATCACATCATTAAGGGGGCCTTCCATCGTACTAAAGGATTCGTAGTGGCAGCTATAAGAGTCTGGGAGTTCATAAAAAGTGTTGATGCGGGCGGCAGTAAACTCAACAGGGAATTTATGCACTTGAACGATTCTGTCATCAGAATAAATCACATTTGCGTAGAACTCCTTTACAACATTTGCATCAGCTTTATTGGTGGTGTAACAAAAGTTTTCCCACCTCTATTCAGCAATAACTTGTTCGATTTCTCCTCCCGGACTTTCAAAAACTTGATCTTGTATGCACTTCTTTCCTTTATAATACTTGTCGATTTCTCCTCTCGGACTTTCAAAAACTCGATCTTGTATGCACTTCTTTCCTTTAAATATGAAAGTAAATCTTGTTTGAGCCATCGCATTGATGAATCGAGACTCATCAAACTCAACTCTTCTCTTTTGCCATAGAGCCATTTCAATCTAATCAAATTTATAGAAAAATTCCAAAAATTACTTCAAATATGTAAATCATGGCTTCCNAAAATCCCCGCACTTGAACGATTCCATCTTCAGAATAGAACAAGTTGGCATAGAACTCCTTCACAACATTTGCATCAGCTTTATTGGTGGTGTAACAAAAGTTTTCACACCTCAGTTCGGCAATAACTCATTCAATTTCTCCTCCTCGACTCTCAAAAACTCGATCTTGTAGACACTTCTTTCCTTTAAATATTGAAGCAAATCTTGATTGAGCTTTTGCATTGACGAAGAGAGAATTATTAAACTCAATTCGTCTCTTTTGACGTGGAGCCATTTCAATCTAATCAAATTATAGAAAAATTCCAAAATTTACNGGACTCTCAAAAACTCGATCTTGTAGACACTTCTTTCCTTTAAATATTGAAGTAAATCTTGATTGAGTTTTTGCATTGACGAAGAGAAAATTATTGAACTCAATTCGTCTCTTTTGAAGTGGAACCATTTCAATCTAATCAAATTATAGAAAAATTCCAAAATTTACTTCAAATATGCAAATAATGGCTTCCAATAGTAATTATAAGAGTTCAACACTAAGATCCATGAATTTCTTCCCAAATTTTCTTCACATTCTAAAATTTTTTTGGATCTCCTCAATGTGGAAGAAATCCATGGTGAAAATCAAATATTTTTAATTTAGAGTGAAGCTCTTACCTAGAGATGATCAAATCGGGTGTCAAAAAACCTTGAAATCACCTCCCAATCGAAGATCTTTGAAGCCCTAGGTCGAAAATGGCATTTTTAGGAGGAAGGGGATGATGAATAGTGGCAGTTGACTACAAAATTGCGGTTAAAGGTGTTTTTTCGCGAGATCTCCGTCAGCGCCCTCTATTGGAATTTTGAACGTGAGTCTTGGGAAAAATCCGCCGTCGGCGGCGTCGAGGGAGCCGTCGGCGGGCTTTACTGATTTTGGTTCANAACCTAGAGATGATCAAATCGGGTGTCAAAAAACCTTGAAATCGCCTCCCAATCGAAGATCTTTCAAGCCTTAGGTCGAAAATGGCATTTTTAGGAGGAAGAGGATGATGAATAGTGGCAGTTGACTGGTCAAAATTGCGGTTAAAGGTGTTTTTTTGTGAGCTCGCCATCGGCAGGGTCGATGGTGTTGTCGGCGCGCTTAATTGGAATTTAAATTCTAAGTCTCGGGAAAATCCCGCTGTCGGCGGTGTCGAGGGCGCCGTTGGCGGGCTCTATTGATTTTGCCCAAATTCTGGATTTTTGCAATTTCGATCAATTCCAAGCCTAAACGACATCCATTTAATCATTATTGACATAATTTTAAGTAATTAAATGATGTAGTTAGCACATAGAAACTTTCACAACACAAAACATCACATTTATATATAAATTCCAAGGGGTACAATATACGTTNGAGATCGCCGTCAGCGCGCTCTATTGGAATTTTGAACGTGAGTCTCGGGAAAAATCCGCCGTCGGCGGCGTCGAGGGAGCCGTCGGCGGGCTTTACTGATTTTGGTTCAAATCCTAGATTTTTGCAATTTTGATCAATGTCAAGCCTTAACGGGATCTGTTAAATTATTATCAACATAATTTTAAGTGACTAAACGATGTACATAGCATAAATAAATTTTCACAACACAAAACATCACATTTATATATAAATTCCAAGGGGGTACAATGTACGTTACATAANTAACCTCAATACATTAATTTAGCATCACAATCTAAGTCACAACACTCAAAACACTGAAAACAAAACATCCTATGCTTAGTCTCAACTATACAGAGATCTATAAGCATAATTCTAAAGCAAAAAAAATACAAAGTTTAAATTAAAATACATAGATAGACATATAGGTAGTAATATAAATCTACTAATCCTCAGACTCGGTACTCGATTCTCCTTTGAGATCGCTCATTGATTGCACATGAATGAAGAGGTTGTAGAAGGGTTGGAATGGAAGTTCTTCAGTAGAATCCTCCTTAATCAGTTTCATCCTCCTTATCAGTCGTATCAAGCTATCTTCTAAATGTTCAGAATGATCAAAATGTTCTTTCATCCTCCAGTCCATATGATCTAAGAAATTGGAGATATTATTAATTGCATTCATGACATTTGGTACCTCCTTTTCTAATTTCTTGATTCAGCGCAGGATCACTAAAGACTAATCAGGGACTAAGGGTTGAACTGACAGTGAATTCTGAGAGGATTGATCAACTATCATGGCCATGTCATTTTCATCTTCAAATGATGAGAATCTTTCAGTTGGATCCAAAGGCTTCTAAGGCAGCAGTACTTTTTCCCAATTCTCATAGGACACTTGGAACTGACTGCAAAGTGAAAAAATTGTGGAGGGGTGTCCAAGCCCATAAGTTGATCCGTGAACGATCAGGCCCAAAACCGACTTCACAATTATAGATCCAATGTCGATCGGCAGTCCCCTTTGGATGCAGTAATTCAAAATGACACTTTCTTTAGAAACTTTATCGATCTTCATTATCAGTAACAATTTTGCATAAATGAAAAAGTGCCAATGTTTAGAAACGGGATTCAGGAATGTTGCATAAAAACTAACATACTTGTTTTCTCTTGTTTCCCAATCATCAGTTTTGTCCGTTAAATATTGGTAAATCTCATTCATCTGGTCTCTCGTTAGGATGAAATTGGAATAGTGGCAGACATAAACATTTTATATCATATATAATTTGTTGATCCGTGTAGGAGTGAAAGTGATCCATCTCCCTCGCAAATAAACAACTCCTTGGTTGATTTCATGTAAATTTGCATAAAATTCTTTTACCACAGGAACCACCACGACGACAGTAGTGTAGCACAACACTTTTCATCTTCGCCACACTATTGTTTCTTCAATATCCATTGTGGGATTATTCAATCTGCGATTCATGAATGCTCGTTCTTTGATTAACCTTTTCTTTGTTAGCAACTTATTGAAGATTCGCTGTGCTTCCACACTAATAAACTTTCACCGATTGAAAACTCGCATTCTAGGATTATCTGGGGAATTGGATGCCATAAGAATGAAATTGGTAGAGTTCCACTTCATTTTTGGAGGGAAAATATGATTAGAATTCAGATTTTTTAATTTAAAAATACTATTATCGCCCAAAAAATGTAAAAAATTGCCACTAGAACACAAGAAACCGTCATCTTACCGGTCTCACCGTCGGCGGCCTCGAGGGCGCCGTCGACGTGCTTATGTGTTAATTTTGTCTGGTCTCTCGGCAAAAACCCACCGTTGGTGGCATCGAGGGCGCCTTCGGCGCCCAAGGCAAAATTTTCATAGTTTCGCTCTGGTCCGAATGCGTTCTAATTTTTCTTCATGGATCCAATTTTTAAGATGTTTCAAGGGTAAATAAGAATAGTAGAGCTTAATACTACCAAAAACTAGCGATAATTTCAAATAAAAACTACTATAATCGCGAGTAAAGTAAAGAAAAATATGGGTTGCCTCCCATAAAGCGCTTGGTTTAACGTCGTCAACACGACCTATTCAGGGGTTATACAGGTTGACTGATCATAAAAACCTCTTTAAAATTTGGTCTTTTACCCTCATAATATGGTTTCAATCTATGACCATTGACTTTAAATCTATTTCCTGTTTTCCGATCTTCAATTTCAATAGCTCCGTAAGTATAAACTTGAGTTACAATAAATGACCCTAACTAACGAGACTTCAATTTCCCAGGAAATAATTTCAACCTAGTGTTGTAAAGTAAAACTTCTTGTCCTGGTTCCAAGTGCTTTTGGTTAATTTCCGATCATGCCATAAATTTAATTTTTCTTTACAAATTCTATCGTTATCATAAGA
>JXCR01148792.1:914001-925702 GCA_002079205.1 Phalaenopsis hybrid cultivar
CCAACATGTCCAAGAAAACTCCTAACCTCTCTTACATTAGTAGGAGGTGTTAGTTTAGATATAACTTGAATTTTTGCAGGGTCTGCTTCCAAACAATCTTCCAAAATTTTATACCCTAATACAAATCGTTCTGCAACCATAAATTGACATTTCTCCCAATTTAGAACTAAATTAGTTCTTTCGCATAACTTTATTCCTCCTTCAACCATAAATTGACATTTCTCCCAATTTAGAACTAAATTAGTTCTTTCGCATAACTCCAAACAAGATAATTTAAGCATGCTCAAATGATGTTCCAAATACGTAAGATAATTTAAGCATGCTTCAAATGATGTTCCAAATACAGAGAAATCATCCATAAATACTTAAGATAATTTAAGCATGCGTCAAATGATGTTCCAAATACAGAGAAATCATCCATAAACACTTTGTAATTTAAGCATGCGTCAAATGATGTTCCAAACATAGAAAATCATCCGTAAATAGTTCCAATCCATCATCAATTAACTTACTAAATATGGACATCATGCATCTCTGGAATGTCGCAGGTGCATTACATAATCCAAAAGACATTCTTTGAAAAGCAAAAGTTCCAAAAGGACTAGTAAATTTTGTCTTTTCTTGATCCTTAGGAGCAATAGGAATTTGATGGTAACCGGTATATCCATCTAAAAAATAAAAATATTTGTGCCCAGCAAGTCTATTTACTATTTGATCTAAAAAGGGTAAAGGGAAGTGATCTTTCCTGGTGGCAGTGTTTAATTTTCTATAATCAATGCAAATACGCCACCCAGTAACTTGTCTGATAGGTATTAATTCATTATTTTCTTTTGTTTCAACAGTCACTCCTCCTTTCTTAGGAACACAATGAATTGGACTTACCCACGCACTATCTGAAATAGGATATATAATTCCAGTGTCTAACCATTTCAAAATTTCCTTCTTAACTACTTCTTTCATCATTGGATTTAATCTCCTTTGTGGATCAACTCTTGGTTTATATTGTTCATCTAATATAATTCTGTGCATACAGATTGAAGGACTGATTCCCTTAATATCAGCTAAGGTCCAACCAAAAGCTTTCTTATATCTTTTCAATGTATCTAACAGTCTTTGCTCTTGCAAATCATTTAATTCTGAAGATATAATAACAGGTAATGTAGATGAGTCTCCCAAAAACACATACTTCAAGTGGCTAGGCACTACTTTAAACTCAAGTTCAGGTGGTTTTGTAATTGACGGAAATAGATTCTTATCAGCGTTTTTCGTAATATCCAGCATCTCAAATCTTTCCTGAACATAATCTAATTCTCATAATCTAATTCTTCATTTTCTATTTCGCCCAAATTAACTTCATCACTCTCTTCAAATTGTTCTTTAAAATGTTCTTTCAATAGAGGTTCACTAATTTCCATCCTAAAACATTGATTATCTCTTTCATTAGCAGTGTATTTCATAGATTTTGCAATATTAAAAGTCACTTCTTGATCATTAACTCTCATAATTAATTCTCCTTTTGAACATCTATCATAGCTTTTACAGTAGCTAAAAATGGTCTCCCTAAAATGATAGATATTTTTTTATCTTTCTCCATATCTAAAACAATGAAATCCATAGGAAAAATAAATTTATCCACTTTTACTAACACATCTTCTATAATTCCCTTAGGATATGTAACTTAATGATCCGCTAACTGAAGAGTTACAGAAGTTGGTGAGACTTCTCCTAATCCTAATCTTTTGAAAACTGATAGAGGCATAAGATTAATGCTGGCTCCCAAATCACATTTAGCTCTTCCATTAAATTTTTCACCAATAGCACACAATATAATGAAACTGCCAGCATCTTTTAATTTTTCCGGAAGCTTTTTCTGAATAATTGCACTACACCTTTGCTAAGTGCAACAGTTTCATTATCCGTGAACTTCATTTTTTGGTTCAGAATATCTTTTATAAATTTCACATAATTGGGCATTTGCTTTGAAGCTTCTACGAAGGGAATATTTATCGTTAACTTCTTAAGAATTTCTAAAAATTTNCTCTCTTCTCAATCTTCTAATCTTTCTAACAATGTTTTCTAATTCTGAATCGTATGGTATAAGATTTTCAGGTCCAAATTTACGCATATAATTTAAAATCACGACATAGTAAAACAATTAACTAAATATGAAAATAAGTTGCAATTCAAGTAAAAAAATTTTCTAATAATCCTAATTTANTTCTCTTCTCAATCTTCTAATCTTTCTAACAGTGCTTTCTAATTCTGAATCGTATGGTATAAGATTTTCAGATCCAAATTTACGCATATAATTTAAAATCAGGACACAGTAAAACAATTAACTAAATATGAAAATAAGTTGCAATTCAAGTAAGAAAATTTTCTAATAATCCTAATTTGTCCGTTACTCTAATTGTAATTTTTTTTGTTTACTCACTCCCCGGCAATGGCGCCAAAAACGTGACTGTGACTTTATATATGCTTAAAAATATAAGTATTTAATATTGCTGCCAAAAGATTTAATTCATCGGCAACTGTACNATCCGTTACTCTAATTGTGATTTTTTGTGTTTACTCACTCCCCGGCAATGGCGCAAAAAACTTGACTGCGACTTTATATATGCTTAAAAATATAAGTATTTAATATTGCTGCCAAAAGATTTAATTCATCGGCAACTGTACCAAAACCTTAATAACAGTTATAGATTTGATAAATATGGATGTAATAAATATTCAGTAATTGTAAAGTCACACTTATCAACGCAAGTATACGTATCACTCAAGTAATATAGGGCTCTAATAGAGTCCTAGATATCGATCCCATAGGGAGTAACTTTAGAACTACGAACTAAGATTTTAGAAAAGCAATAAAGTCACACTTATCAATGCAAGTATACGTATCGCTCAAGTAATATAGGGCTCTAATGGAGAGTCCTAGATATTGTCAACGCAAGTATACATATCGCTCAAGTAATATAGGGCTCTAATGGAGTCCTAGATATTAATCCCATAGGGAGTAAGATTTGAACTACGAACTAAGATTTTAGAAAAGCAATACTTTAATCACAACAATGAAGTTCAATTTGCATCACTAATAGGCAATTGAAATAAATAGGTAATTTTAATAACTAGTAAATAGCTAATTATACTAATGAAGGTTCTGATGTGATATTCAATATATAAGAAAGCATCATTCTCCTTGCAAAGAAATTATAATGAATGGATAAAGTGAATTAGTTCAAATTATATTGTGTCAAATAGAAGCATACCTATTCTTTACCCTTTGGTCCAGGCTTAAAGAACATTGACTAATCCTACGCTTGTTTACTGAATCTGCGGCTAGGCTGGGAGGATTGTTCCCCTCGCTTGAGGGCTAACATCTACACTTCAACATCTTTGGTCCAGTTATAAAGAACATTGACTAATCCTATGCTTGTTTACTGAATCCGTGGCTAGGCTGGGAGGATACTGGCTCTCACTTCGGAGCTCCCACGTTCCCCTTGCCTGAGGGCTAACATCTACACTTCAACACCACCTCTCACTTCGGAGCTCCCACGTTCCCCTCGCTTGAGGGCTAACATCTACACTTCAACACCCATGGAGCTCCCACATTCGCTTTTTTACTGAATCTGCGGCTAGGCTGGGAGGATACCGGCTCTCACTTCGGAGCTCCCACGTTCCTCTCACCTGAGGGCTAACATCTACACTTCAGCACCCAAAGGATAGGACCGAATTAGGGATTTTAGTATGTCACTCTAAAATCTCCAATTGCCTAAGGGCTAACATCTACACATCAGCACCCCGGATCTCACTTCGGAGCTCCCATGTTCCCCTCGCCTGAGGGCTAACATCTACACTTCAGCACCCAAATGGGACCGAATTGAGGATTTTAGTCTGTCACTCTAAAATCTCCAATTCTACGCCCGATAATGGCTCTCACTTTGGAGCTCTCACGTTCCCCTCACCTGAGGGCTAACATCTACACTTCAACACCCAAACAATAGGATTGAATTGGGGATTTTAGTCTATCACTCTAAAATCTCCAATTCTAAGCCCGATAATTTTATTTCCCTATTTCAATTGAGGATTTTAGTCTGTCACTCTAAAATCTCCAATTCTACGCCCGATAATTTTATTTCCTAGGCTGGGAGGATACCGACTCTCACTTTGGAGCTTTCACGTTCCCCTCACTTGAGGGCTAACATCTACACATCAGCACCCAAACGATAGGACCGAATTAGAGATTTTAGTCACTTGAGGGCTAACATCTACACTTCAGCACCCAAATGATAGGATCGAATTGGGGATTTTAGTTTGTCACTCTAAAATCTCCAATTCTACGCCCATGAGGGAAAACATCTAAACTTCAGCACCCAAACGATAGGATAATATTTTTTTCCTATTTATTTGCACCCAACTTCCAAGGGCTTTGACCTCCCTGAATCTTGGATGTAATCTTCACCTTAGTTGTAAAACTCAACATATTTTAACAAATCAATTGGCCAGATTGAAAATAAATTAAGATCGAAGTGAAAGGATCATCATAATTTCTTAAACATTTTCATGGCTTCACCAATTCAAAAGACCATTTCACAAATCTCAAGACAAGAAGAAAGACAGAGAAAACTACTCAGATCTCAGGGGGAAAACACAACAAAACTCAAATTCATATATAAAATCAAAGTCATACAAACTACAATAATAAATAAACTTATCTCTAATTTCTCCCCAAGAAAACTTCTCAAAGTTCCTCTGAATCTTATCCTTTCTTTACAGCACACAGAATTCCTCTTCAAAGTAACAAGGAGGAAGAAATCTCTCACTTCCCTCCAGTCTTACAATCTCTCAAATGAGTGAATCATTTTATACCTGGTTTTAGACTTTCTTTAGAAGGCTAGTAAGGAGAGGATTTGTTATAGCNAAATCTTATCCTTTCTTTACAGCACACAGAATTCCTCTTCGAAGTAACAAAGAGGAAGAAATCTCTCACTTCCCTCCACTCTTACAATCTCTCGAATGAGTGAATCATTTTACACCTGGTTTTAGACTTTCTTTAGAAGGCTAGTAAGGAGAGGATTTGTTATAGCCAACGCGGCCGAGGATTAGTCCTGACTGAGGCGGTACGGGATCAACTGTTGAAAAAAAAAAATTCAAACTAAATTTTTATGTAATCATGATTTTTGTAATAAATTTTGTTTTTGTAAACTTGCATGTTTGTGTTCAACATGACTTCTTTCTCAATTTCTATGTGCATCGTTTCATCTTTCATTAAANTACAGGATCAACTGTTGAAAAAAAAAATTCAAACTAAATTTTTATGTAATCATGATTTTTGTAATAAATTTTGTTTTTTTAAACTTGCATGTTTGTGTTCAACATGACTTCTTTCTCAATTTCTATGTGCATCGTTTCATCTTTCATTAAATTTCTATAAATGGGAACCGAGAAACTCATGAACACATCTTCTGACTTTACAATTTTGGCTATTTGATTCACCTCTTGCTTTTAGATGGTTTTTATTTGATTCTCCATTGTTCATATGGCTTCAAAGAGGACCCTCCTAGATTTTGGTCAGGTGGCCGCGATAGAGTGCTCCGTTCTATCATCATGGGACGTCACCATTATTGAAAAAACCTTTATTTTTCACCTTATCATTAAGCTGTGGGCCACCTGTTTAAATGAAAGGATGGCCGATGGATGTGACAATGATTTAGTGATGTATTGAGACCCCTTCCAATATGGGTTATGACAACCCCCATATTACGAACTCTAGTCCATTTTTCAACCGGTATGGGGAATCCCTGCACAAGTTAAACCAAATGTCATGGTGGTAATTATGACCTACATCATCTTTTGCTAGCAAAAAGGTGTTCCCTAGTATGTTAACACATTTAGCCACATTATTTTGTTTCACGTCGAGTTGAGTGGCTATGCCTAATTTGGCAACTTGTCGGTTCCAGTTTGTTGATTTAGAGCACCAGGTCAGAGATTAGAGGTGCAAGTTCCTCATTACCTCTTCTATCGAGGATTGGGGAATTGGGATGGTTTCATTCAACATCTCTTATCCGAAGAGGAAAGGTAGCAAATTACATCGGTTTGAGGGGTTTGAGATAAATGGTTGACTGCTTTCAGTTCCCGTAAACTGGCCGAACTACTGCAGATCGAGTCATTTTTGGCTGCTGAGGAGATGAGGGACTGTCTGGGCAAATTTAAGACAGGAGAGGCTCCATAGGAGGGTGAGGAGAAAAATTTCTTTCCCTATTTGAGTTGCCTCATTTCTCAATCTTCCAGAAATTAATGAGGCTAGCCTAATGGTGATTGTTGGGGAGGTTGGGCCTAAGAGCGATCTCAAGGGGAACCTTTGAAACTCAACATTATGAAGGCAAAGGGCCAACCACCGAATCTATTCACCTTGCCCCCTTTTTCATCAATAGAATGGATGTGCTCTCCTTTAGGATGGATATCTTTTCTGGTTCATGAGACAAAAATCTAGAATTCCCCCAACGAGTGGTTTACCAATGTCAACCAATCGATTGATTAGTACCCCCATCAGGTAAAATCTACCCTTCTGCGCTCTTAGAGGCCATCTGGTCACTGAAATAACAAAGTCTCTATGAGAGTTTGAGTGTTCTATGTTACTTAAGAAGGTTGAACGATGTCATTTGAAAGCATGGGATGCCTCTCAACTTCAATCAATGGCCTTGGATCTCACTGAGACTAGTCGGGCTAGCGTTGTGACTTATGAAGAGCACTGAGGTCTCGGTTAAGGTGACCAAAGAGGTGGAGAGACGGATTGAGCTATATGAGAAGAAGCTTATCACAGTCACAAAGGAACACTAATTNAGAAATCTCCGCACTTGAACGATTCCGTCTTCAGAATAGAATACGTTGGCGTACAATTCCTTCACAATATTTGCAACGGCTTTATTGGTGGTGTAACATAAGTTTTCTCAGCTCCGCTCGGTAATAACTCGTTCAATTTCTCCTCCCAGACTTTCAAAAACTCGATCTTATATACACTTCTTTCCTTCAAATACTGAAGTAAATCTTGATTGAGCCTTCACATTAAGGAAGCGAGACTCATCGAACTCAAGTCATATCTTTTGACGTGGAGCCATTTCAATCTAATCACAATTATATAAATATTCCAAAATATACCTCAAACATTCAAATAATGGCTTCCAAAAATAATTCTAAGAGTTCAACACTAAGATCCATGAATTTCTTCCCAATATTTTCTTCGCATTCTCAAATTTTTTGGATCTTCTCGATGTGGAAGAAATTCATGGTGAAAATCAAATATTTTTAGTTTGGAGTGTAGCTCTTACCTAGAGATGATCAAATCCGGTGTCAAAAAGCCTTGAAATCGCCTCAAATCCAAGATCTCTCAAGCCCTAGGTCGAAAATTACATTCTTAGGAGGAAGGGGATGATGAATAGTGGCGGTTGACTGGTCAAAATAGCGGTTAAAGGTGTTTTTTTTGCGAGCTCGCTGTCGATGGGGTGTTCGGCGCCGTCAGTGCACTTTATTGAAATTTAAACATAACTCTCAGGAAAAATCCTCCGTCGGCGGCGTCGAGGGCGCCGTCGGTGGGCTCTATTGATTTGGTCCAATTTCTAGATTTTTGCAATTTTGATCAATTTCAAGCCTAAACAACATCNTACTCTATTGAAATTTAAACATAACTCTCAGGAAAAATCCTCCGTTGGCGGCGTCGAGGGCGCCGTTGGTGGGCTCTATTGATTTGGTCCAATTTCTAGATTTTTGCAATTTTGATCAATTTCAAGCCTAAACAACATCCGTTCAATCATTATAAACATAATTTTTAGTGATTAAATGATGTACTTATCACAAATAAACTTTCACAACACAAAACATCACATTTATATAGTTGCAATATGTTCCATAACACACCTAAGTTTAGTATTTCCTCAACCTCAATACATTAATTGAACATCGCAATCCAAGCCACAACACTCAAAACTTTTAAAATAAAACATCTTATGCTTAGTCTCAACTATACAGAGATCTAAAGGCATAACACTAAAGCAAAGAAAATGAAAAGTTCAAACTAAATTACACACATAGGCAGACAGGTAGCAATATAAATCTACTATTCATTAGATTCAGTACTGGATTCTCCTCTGAGATCACCCATTGATTGCACATGGACTAAGAGTTTGTCGAAGGGTCGGTATGGAAATTCTTCAGTAGAATCTTCTTCTATCAATTTCATCCTCCTCATCAGCCGTATCAANTTAGTAAATGTTGTCTTTTCTTGATCCTCAGGAGTAATAGGAATTTGATGGTAACCGGTATATCCATCTAAGAAACAAAAATATTTGTGCCCAGCAAGTATATCTACTATTTGATCTAAAAAGGGTAAAGGTAAGTGATCTATCTTAGTGGCAGTGTTTAATTTCTATAATCAATGCAAATACGCCACCCAATAACTTATCTGATATGTATTAATTCATTATTTTTTTTTATTTTAACGGTCACCCCTCCTTTCTTAAGAACACAATGAATTTAACTAATTTCTTTGATATTGTTCTCCCATTATTTNTCCAGCAAGTATATCTACTATTTGATCTAAAAAGGGTAAAGGTAAGTGATCTATCTTAGTGGCAGTGTTTAATTTCTATAATCAATGCAAATACGCCACCCAATAACTTGTCTGATATGTATTAATTCATTATTTTCTTTTATTTCAACGGTCACCCCTCCTTTCTTAAGAACACAATGAATTTAACTAATTTCTTTGATATTGTTCTCCCATTATTTCCTAATGGGTTCACTGGGTTGTTTTCCCATTATTGATTTATAGAAGAATTGTTATTCCAATTAAAATTTGGAAGATTCTTCCAACCTGGGTTATAATAGTTAGAATAAGGGGTTTTGGGTCTATTAATAGAATTTAATGTCTTAAGTGAAGGTTGAACATCCACAAATTGCCCAGATGAATTCTCTTCCATCATAGGAGGTGTTGGAGATTTAAAGTCTCATATGAAGGTTGAACATCCACAAATTGCCCCAGATGAATTCTCTTCCATCATAGGAGGGAGAATAATTCATCCCATAATGATCTAATTTCTTTGATATCGCAGCAATCTGTGAAGCTAACAATTTAAAGTCTCATATGAAGGTTGAACATCCACAAATTGCCCCAGATGAATTCTCTTCCATCATAGGAGGTGTTGGAGAATAATTCAACCCATAATGATCTAATTTCTTTGATATTGCAGTAATCTGGATACTATCTACTCTTTTAAGTTAGGGCCATTGAAAATTATTGGTAGCCATCTCTTCTATTAATGAATAAGCCTCATCTAAAGTTTTTGACTTTANATTTACCTTTTTAGAGGGCCATTGAAAATTATTGGTAGCCATCTCTTCTATTAATGAATAAGCCTCATCTAAAGTTTTTGACTTTAAAGAACGACCAGCCGCAACATCTATAATCAATCTAGGTGATCCCTCTAATCCATTATAAAAAGTTTGAATTAGCAACCAATCTGGTAATGAATGATCAGGGCATTTCCTAAGAAGATCTTTAAATCTCTCTCAAGCTTTGTATATTGACCCTCCATCAATTTGACATAACGATGTTATGTCATTTCTAAGTTTAACAGTTCTGTATGGAAGGAAATATTTGGATAGAAATTATTGTGAAAGTTCTCTCTAAGTTTTAATAGATCCTGGTGCTAACNACATTTCCTAAGAAGATCTTTAAATCTCTCTCAAGCTTCGTATATTGACCCTCCATCAATTTGACATAACGATGTTATGTCATTTCTAAGTTTAGTAGTTCTATATGGAAGGAAATATTTGGATAGAAATTATTGTGAAAGTTCTCTCTAAGTTTTAATAGATCCTGGTGCTAACNATTTCATCCATTAAATATTGGTAAATCTTATTCATCTGGTTTCTTGTCAGGACAAAGTTGGAATAGTGGCAGAAAGGAACGTTCTCAATCATATATAATTTGTTGATCCGTGCAGGAGTGAAATTGATCCATCTACCTCACACATAAACAACTCCTAGGTTGATTCCATGCAAATTTTCATAAAATTCTTTTACCACAGGAACAACTACAGCGGCAGAAGTATATCAAAACACTTCCCATCTTCACCACACTATCATCTCTTCAATTGCCGTCGAGGGATTATTCAACTCTTGATTTACAAAGACTCGTTCCATGATCAATTTTTCCTTCATCAGTACCTTGTTGAAGATTCGTTGTGTTTCAATACTAATAAGCTTTTGGTGATTGAACACTCACATTCTAGGATTATCAGGGGAATTGGATGCCATAGGAATGAAATTGGTGGAGTTTCACTTTATTTTTGGGGGAAATATGAACTTAGGAATCAAATTTGAGGGTTTAAAAGGGTAACTCCCACCCAAAAATCGCAAAAAACCGCCATTCAAACTCCATAAACTGCCATCTCACCGGTCTCACCGTCGGCGGGGTCGAGGGCACTGTCAGGAAGTCTCTGTATTTATTTTTCCTGGATTCTCGAGAAAAACCCGCCATCGGCGGCGTGGATGGCGCCGTCGGAGCCAAAGGCAAAAAATGCACAGTTTCGCTCTGGTCTGAATGCGTTCAAATTTTTCTTTATGAATCCAATTTCTATGATGATTCACGGGTAAATAAGAGTAGTAGATTTTAATACTACCACAAACTAATGATAATTTCAAAAAAAAAACTTCTATAATTGTAATAAAAGTAAAGATAACTATGGGTTGCCTCCCATAAAGCACTTGGTTTAACGTCGTCAGCCCGACCTATTCAGGTGTTATTCAAGTTGATTGATCATTAAAATCTCTTTAAAATTTTGTCTTTTACCCTCAAAATACGGTTTTAATCTATGTCCATTTACTTTAAATCTATTTCCAGTCTTCTAATCTTTAATTTCAACAGCTCCGTAAGTATAAACTTGAGTCACAGTAAAGGGTCCTAACCAACGAGACTTCAATTTCCTAGGAAATAACTTCAGTCTAGTATTGTAAAGAAAAACTTCTTGTCCTGGTTCAAAGTTTTTCTGGTTAATCTTCCGATCATGCCATAACTTTAGTTTCTCCTTATAAATTTTGTCCTTGTCATAAGATTGATTTCTTAATTCTTCAAATTCATTTAATTGTAACAATCTCATCTTACCAGCATCTTTCAAATTATAATTGAATTCTTTAATCACTCAATATGCTTTATGCTCCATTTATACTGGTTAGTGACAAGTCTTTCCAAAAATTAGTCTGTAAGGAGTCATTCCAATAAGATTTTATATGCAGTCCTGTAAGCCCATAATGCTGTATCCAGTCTAGTTGACCAATCTACTATACTAGGGTTTACAGTCTTTTCAAGTATTTATTTAATCTCTCTTTTAGAAACTTCAGCTAACCCACTAGTTTGAGGGTGATAGGAAGTATAGATTCTACGAATAATATTAAATTTTTCTGCCAATTTTTGAATTTTTTTTAATTCCTAAAATGGGATCCTCCGCTAGTGACAATCATTCTATGCATTCTGTATTTAGTGAAAATATTTTTCATTAAAAACCATGAAACACTTTTAGCATCTCAACGAGGTAAAGCTTGTGCTTCAATCCACATAGAAACATTGTCTACTGCAATTAATATATATAAGTTCCCAAATGAAGGAATAAATGGCCCGATAAAATCTAATCCCCATCCATCAAAGATT
>JXCR01148792.1:930433-948376 GCA_002079205.1 Phalaenopsis hybrid cultivar
CGTCGCGTGGATAAGTAGAAAAATATGGAGTTTTGAACTATTTTAAATGCCTAAACTTCAAAAATCTATCTCTTTCTCTAGAAAAATCATAAATATAAAGTAAAAATACCCCCTTAATTAGTGAACAGAGGAGAATAATGTGAACTAAATATAAAAATTATTTTTCTCACTTCCTGATTTTTAATTAATTAAATACCCTCTGTGGTATTTTAATTCTCCATGGCTTAAAATATTTCACCATGACTTGAAATTTTGAGGGTTTGTTCCTCATGACAGAGGCTATGTTTTCTGATTTTTCTAAGGTCAGAGGACATTCCTATGCTTCTAGCCCTAATTTTCAAGCTAAGGTGACCATTTTGGTTATTTTAATTATATAAATCAAAATATCACTTCAGAAATTATGGTAGTAATTTTAGTAGGTTTTCTATGGTCAGGGAAGACTAAGAAAAATATTGTGATGATTTAAATCACCTTGTACATTTCTACACTGAGTTAAATGCATAAACCTTATATTAATTTATGTAAATTATATACTTATCAAAAAATAAGAAAATCATTTCTCCACTATTTATAAAAATCATATTTACTCAATTTAAAAATATCAAAATTATTTGATTTTGTCTGAGCACTAAGTGAATTTTTAAGGGAGCTTTGCTTTTTTGTATAAAAATAATTATTTTAAATTGAATATGCTTATGAAAATTATGAAAGTTGTTTTTATGAGTTCCTTGTGATCAGGGGAATTTTATAAAAATAAAACTCATTTTTATGAAAATATTTCATTTTTCAAATATATTTTTAATTAAAAATAATTAAAATAATCAAAATCTTATAACATACAAAAATAGTTCAAAATAAGTGAGAATGTCCCTTGATCACTTAGAAATCATTAGGACATTTTTCCTAATTTCTCTAAGTTAAAAACGAATTTTAAAGACTTAAAAATGAATTTTTCATGTTTTTCTTTTTAAATAATTACAATAAATAAATTAAAAAACACAAAAATATAAGATTTGATTCTCTAGGTTTTTCGAATCCACAAAAGTCTATTAAAAATTTTAAAAAGATGATTTTTGTAAATAAAATATTATTTTCTATTTAATATAATCATTGAAATTGATTAAAAATTAAATAATAAAAAAAAATTTATTCAAAAAATCATGAAATTTTGTCTTAGTGTTTCTCTGACCTTAGGGTACGTAAAATAATTTCTCCATAAATATAAATTTTGTTTTGGATAATTAGATAAATTAACCTTTGAAAATCCTATTTTCAAAAATTAAGTAATTATCTAAATTAAATTAAAATTCTGAGAGGTACACATGTCCTCCTCAAAAATTATAATTACCTCATGAATATGACACTCTAAACCCTCAAAATCATTTGAGTTGTGTTTAATAAGTTATGAGGTGAAGTGCCCTAAGGTTAAAATAGTCATTTTAGATTTTGGTGCCTTAACCAAAATTTAGGATTAACCAAGAGAAAAATTGGTAATTTTGATCTTAATGAACATGTTTGGATGGTTGAAATACTATGGGGTTAAGAGGTAGATACTTACTCACCACCCTTGCACATCATCAAAAAGATCATAATTCTCCCAACCTTCATGACTTGGAAGTCAATTGAGATCAGACGATTCTTAAGTGAGGGGCTTAAGCCAGAAATATGATAGTTTACTTTTCTTAAGCCCAAAGTTGACGATGGTTTGACCATTTGATATGGATATATGATTACTTAAATCAAAACCTTGATAATCACCATTTCACCTATATGATTATGAAAGGCTTAGTAGTGACCTAGGCTCAATTTCTAAACTCAATTGATTGGATTTAGAAGATGACATAATTGGTGACTATTGTCTTTAAACACTACAAGCCTGACCTTAATCATGGACACCACAATATTAAATAACCTATACTTTCCTTAAGAGCACCAGCACACATAACTTTTAAATGAAACATCAATTGATTAATTGAGTACCCTGTCTTCAAAATAATTAAATTGTTGAGTTTCACTGAGCAACAGGGTAGTCACACTCTAGCCTCATATGAGTAATGGAACAATATGATAAGTCAAAAATGAACTCATAATATTTCAAGAGATCTTCAAAGTGATCCGGAGACATGCCTCAAGCATTTTGAAACCTATTGGACTTTCCAAAGGGCAAATTCGACTTGCCATATTTTTGTCTAAAAATCATATACTAGGATCTTTTGAGATTCAATAAAGTTATTTCTTGGGGTGTGGTAGCTAAACCTTTATCTACTCATGCAATTTAAATTCCTTGCAATACTATATAAATGCCTTGGAAGTACTGACCTTTCAGGTGATGGAACGAGAAGACTTGCCAATTACGCTTTTACAGTTTACAGTACCGTCTTCTCTTGTACTTTCCACACTGCATTTTTATGCTTAAAAAACTTGCATGTTAAACAACGATGTCACCCTGCATGAAAACCAAAACTGCTAGGATAGCCGCAAAACCAAAACCAAAACTAANTCAAACAAGCCTAATCAAGGCCTCTAGTATTGGTGGTTTTCCTTGTCTCTGACATGAGTGTCCATGAGCCAAGAACTCCTTCAAATTTCTTGCCTTGATTAACTCATTGATGGCGATGTATGCATTCCTTGTGTTGTGGCCATGATCTTGGTGGTGCTTGTAATATTTCCTTGCATTTTAGAGAAAACCTTCAACTCTCATTGGTGTGGTTCTTTGAAGTATTCCTTGTCTTGGAGGGTGTCCATGATTTCCACCATAGACACCCTCCAAGGGGTAGCTCCAAGCCCTCATAGTCTCCATACGACTGTTCATAATGTTGCATTGACTTCTCATAATATCGGGCCTATCACGGGTCTCAATTCCTCGCTTGGCAACCATGCTATTCGTATCATCTGAACCTTCTACCATTGTGAGAGGTCTAGGTGTCTTCAAAATGAAGTCAGATGGGTGGTTTGCATTTCTCTCTTGGTTTTGACCTGACGCTGGGAGAAGCTCTCTTATGGGTTTTACATCCTTCTGTTTCTTGTTTGAGAGTACTTTTTTCGTTAGCATATGCTTTTTGACCCTTTCCAACAGCTTTACCAAGTCTTGGGGTTTGTTGATGCTGATTTCATAGGAGAATCTCTCAGATCTCCAAACCTGTTTAAAGGCGGCTACAACTATGTCAAAGTTGAGATCGTTCACCTCCAACACCTCTTTTTAGAAACACAAGATGAATCTGGATAGGCTCTTGTGCTCACCTTGCTTGAGTTGTCATAGAGACGTCACTCTTTTGATGGGTTTCTGAGCGCTGGCCAACTACACTGGAAATAATCTCATAAAACTAGCAAAGCTACTGATGCTTTTAGTCGAAACCACATGGAACCACTTCAAGGGTGACAATCTCAATGCAGTGAAGAACAAGCGATACTTTAATGCGTTTGAGATTTTGAGCAGATACATGACCGAATCGAATGCAGTGATATAGTTGTTGGGGTATGATTGTCCCTTATGAGCTTCCAAGGCCANTTGAAGAACAAGCGGTACTTTAATGCGTTTGAGATTTTGAACTGATACATGACCGAATCGAATGCAGTGATATAGTTGTTGGGGTATGATTGTCCCTTATGAGCTTCCAAGGCCAGTAATTTGAATTTTTTTTTATGGCTTCGCTCTAGAGATTTAGAGAGAGAAGGTGTTCTTTAGCTGGTGTGGCATGTCATAACACCCTGCGCGTTGCCTTTCTACCTGTGTGGACCCTGCATTGTCTTGGTGCTACGAGTCACTGACCCCCTCAGGGTCGTAGTTTGCTCTTCTACCATTGTGTGCTTGCGCCTTTTGTGGCTAGTTTGGCTCTTATGGGGCCAGATTTCCTGCCGACAATCTGACCTAACACTCATTCCATAATTTGTCCTCATTATGTGCATTCCATTCTGCATGTGGTCCTTNATGGCTTCGCTCTAGAGATTTAGAGAGTGAAGGTGTTCTTTTGCTGGTGTGGCATGTCATAACACCCGGCGCGTTGCCTTTCTACCTGTGTGGACCCTGCATTGTCTTGGTGCTACGAGTCACTGACCCCCTCAGGGTCGTAGTTTGCTCTTCTACCATTGTGTGCTTGCGCCTTTTGTGGCTGGTTTGGCTCTTATGGGGCCAGATTTCCTCCCGACAATCTGACCTGACACTCATTCCATAATTTGTCCTCATTATGTGCATTCCATTCTGCATGTGGTCCTTGATGTCCTCCTGTGGGGGATCCACTTTGGCTATTGTTCTTTGGTGCTCCCTTCTCTCTATCATCATTGCGCTCCGCTTCTTGTACTTTTTAGGTTGTTTAATCCAAATTTGTTTGGGAGGTCTGCCTAAAGAATAAAGTGGTTGAAGNGTTTGGCTATTGTTCTTTGGTGCTCCCTTCTCTCTATCATCATTGCGCTCCACTTCTTGCACTTTTTAGGTTGTTTAATCCAAATTTGTTTGGGAGGTCTGCCTAAAGAATAAAGTGGTTGAAGGATGGTGGAGAGAGGGGAGAGCAATAACACGACATTGAATGGTAAATTTGCATAATCATTATTCACAAAATGAAACTCCTACTTATAGGAATGAGTCTTTAAACATTTGCACGTTCTACCCCTAAATTAAATAGATATGGTGGGGGTATTCTGGTCTATACATAAGCTCAACCCGTGGGGCCAATAAATGTGGCCGACCAACTGTATTAGAAAGGATGACGACAAGTTGGGGCAGCTCACAGTCTAGTGATTGCATGGTCGGGTGATCGCTAGACCGGGTGACCATTTGTCGAAAGTCAACNACCTACTTATAGGAATGAGTCTTTAAACATTTGGACGTTCTACCCCTAAATTCAATAGATATGGTGGGGGTATTCTAGTCTATACATAAGCTCAACCCGTGGGGCCAATAAATGTGGCTGACCAACAGTATTAGAAAGGATGACGACAAGTTCGGGCAGCTCACAGTCTAGTGATTGCATGGTCGGGTGATCGCTAGACCGGGTGACCATTTGTCGAAAGTCAACATCAACCGCTCCAAAGTTGGAGGAACCATTTCTTCTTCCTGATCTATATAAGTTGGAAAATGATTGACTTAACCCGATGGATCTGATGAGCTGGTCCTTTAGGGGTGATTCTTCATCCCTTTTAGGATGTTGAATGGATGAAGAATCCAAATATGCACGAAAGGTCTGCCTAAGGAATGAAGCCCTGGAAGAATAGTAGGGAGAGGGGAGAGCAAAAACACAAGAATGAATGGTAAATTTGCGTAAACTTTATTCATGAAATGGACCCCGTGTTTATAAGAATGTGTCTTTGTACATTTACAATATGTACCCCTAATGTACATGTTACGACGATGGTATTCTAGTCCGTCCATAAGCTTAACCCATGGGCCCATAGATGTGACCTCCAGGCAATCTTTAGGCCGGGTGAAGATAAGGCTAGGCAGCTGCACGGTTGAGTGGCCATAAGACCGGGTGACTACGTGGTTGGGTGATCGCTAGGCTGGAGACCATTTGTCGAAATTCCCCATCGACCACCCTGAAGTTGGAGGAACAGTTTCTTTTTTTCCAATCTATTTGAGTTTGAAAGCGAATGGCTCGACTGGATGGATGTGATCGGCTCGATCTTTTAGGGGCAATTCTTCCCTCATCCATCTCATGTGTCTCGTTTCCACAATACAAGGAGCATTTACCCCTGGATCATCCTTGGTAGGCCCCGCGAGACCACATTACCTCTCGCGTTATCTGTGAGATGTCTTTCTGATTCGGGTCGACAAATTTTAGACGTACAATATGTATTTATATCTAGTATATTTTAGAAAAGAAAATAAAAGCACACTTAAATAAGTAGTATGCATATTTATTATATAATTATTATATACTACTTGAGAAATATACTTTATAAGTTAAAGTAGTGAAAAATTATAGAAAAAAGTTTGCTGTTTGTCTTTTTGGAAGAGTATACTTGAAATTTTATTAAAAAAAATTTGATATTCCTATCCTCATTGTATAGGTCCCTACTTTGACGTCCTCCACCAAGGTCATCGGTGCTTTCCTACTTGATATATCCTATCTCAAGGAAAAGACAACCACACCAACGAAATTCATTCTTCATTCATCATGACTTTAATAATTAAGAGTATAATTTTATTATTATTATTATTATCATTTTAATTTTATATTACATATTAGTATTTTAGATGGAGCTCTAACAAAGAGCAAAAGAAGAATTCAATCTTCACACATCAATATTCTTGTATTATATGGAGGAGACTGCAAATAAGACATGAAATCTGGTGGGAAATTTATTTATAAATAAAACAAATAATTGATGGTATAAAGAGATATTTTCTGTTAAGATTTCAGAGATGATATATAAAATAGAGATTAATAAAAATAAATTTAGTTTAAAATTGGAGGTGATATATCATTTTGGTGGATCACAATTTATTTCATCATGTTGTGTTACTAATAGATAATAATTTTTTTTTTCATTTCTGAATGTGATATCCATATTCATTAACACCAATCTCTCATATATTTGTCTACTACTCTCAATATTTATTAATTATGGCTTTTGTGCAAGATTAATTAATTCACCATCTTTCGTTACTGTGGGTGATGATATTGGCCTACCACATGTAAAAATAGGTCGTGTTGTGAATATATCACATGCGATAGTAGGTTTTCTTATATGCATACAAATTGCATATAATAGTAGCTCGATGATTGCTTCAATATTAAAGCATCCATCGAAGATCAAAACTCCAATTTGTGAGATTTGAAATTAGTAAATTGGTGGCGCCTTTTGAAATTAGTAAGGATTTAAGATATGGAGAACACATGGCTAATTCCTAACCTATAAGGGTAATAACCAAAAGTATTTTAAATTGTTATGACCGAGTTCCGGAGTTTGAATTACTAAGGCCAGAACTGTCGGTCAAATAGAAAAATTTTCTAACAACTCCATTTCATGATTAAAATAAAATTCAAAACACAAAAGAGTCATTCTTTTTATAAAATTTTATTTCATACAAATTTTAAAATATTTGCAACTGACAAAAAAAAACTAACACACAATACCTATCATCCTGTACTCCACGATGCCTATACACATACTCTCGGGGGGTTCATTTAGCCGAGGGCAGCTTTCATTGTAAACTTTTAGCAATTAAAGCTTGAGTTAAAACTACTCAGCAGCCAGTTCTTTCTAAGTTACAATAATTCTCATTTTAAATTAATTTGGTAAAACTGTAGTAAATAGAAAAGGAATGTGTGTGATAAAAAAAATTTAAAGAAAATATTTTCTGTGTACTTTCATTTTTTTTATACTTCTCATAATTGGAATTCACCGTCTAAACGTAAACTAAAAAAAAAAAAGATGTTTAATATCTTCCAACCCACCATAAAGGTAGACAAGTATTAATTCCAATTCCAATTTCAATTCCTTTTTTATTTTTGTGCACGGGTAGATTGTATTCCTCTGTCAATCTCATTCATAGGTGACTCCCATAAAAATGCATTTATCATATTTTATTTCCTTTCTTGCATTTAATATTAAAAAAAATGAATTTCTTAAATTTTGAAAGAAACAATAGAAAAAAATAAAAGCATGTGTAAATAGCAAAACTATTATAAAATAAGACTATTTATCCACTAATAGTCGCAATTAGTTGCCCTTTTCCCTTAGAAAAAACTAGTTATTAGGCGCAACTATAATAAAAAAAAAATTAAGTTTAATTAACTCTTACTCATTTCTAATCTTTCTTATTTCTAATTTTTATTCATTTATAATTTATCTAATGAATTTGTTAATTGTGGAATTATATAGACACTTATGTATGCCTATAAAAATATAGTCATCTAAATTTATATTATTTTCTTGAAACTTATAACCACTTGATTCAACTATATTCTTATCATCATATTAAACTATCTCATCAATTAAAATTAATACATACTATAAAATATTGCATTTAAATAAACTTAATTTCATAAACTTCTTTTAACTTGCCTAACTTAGAAATACTTTAATTTGTCTTTTAAACATTATTTAATTATACAAAGAGTAATTACCATTTACATTAAACTTCATACCTGAATTCCTTCTTTAGTAAAGTTCTCTTATTAATTTAGTATCCTCATAAACACCCTATAATTTTTAAAGTTAAAATTAGTGTTTTCTGAAATTAATTAACTTGAGTATTAAAATGTTTAACAAAAAAATTAATAAATAATTAAATTTTTATAAATTAAATTTAAATTTTCATACCTATTTTGAAATCCTTTGCCTCCTGTTTGCAAACCAAGCATATATGGGCTCAGTTAAAGCACAAGAACTTTCATTCGTCTGGAGAATAGTTCCACACTCCTTTTTATCACTTAAGGCCAACGAAAGCCGGCAAGAAAGCTTGATCGAGCATCTCCTATATGCGAGAATGGCTCTCTGTTTCTTTCCCTCATCCCCTCACGCTCTCTGTTTCTCTCTATAGCTTCCTCTGACTCGCCTTTCTTGTATGGTTTTGAATGTATTAGAAGAAAATGAGAGAATATACGATCCTCCCAGGGGTGGTGGGCATCGTATTCAAACGAAACTTGTAAAACAACATATGTTGTAACAGAAAAATGTTATTATTACAATTTCCTCTCTTTATAAAAATTTCATCCTCAAATTTTAAAGTACAAAAATATATTTTCATACATCAATTGAAAAAATAAACCCTAAATTTACGGCGGTTTAAACGGTTGCTAAACAAGAATTTTCACCGGTATGTCACAATTACGAGTGATTATTGCGTGCGGGGAGAGCGCACGCAAAGTTGAGTGTGCTCTCCGATCATAGTCACGATGCTATGACAGTGAGCGCACTTATACTAGAATTACATGGTGTCCCAATGTGGCGATCGCTGTTAAAGTTAGCTTTTTTAAAGATGCCTCAAAATTGTGCTGCTAAAAGTAATATATTTTTGTAGCGTGTTGTCACCTCCCATAAGAGCCCTTGTGGGTGGTGGGCAGCCCAGGATTTAAATACTGCTTTTCGGCTCTACACCTAGCCGATGTGGGACTATTTGTCCATGACATTCTCCTCCACCCAATCACGTGACGCCCTCGTCACGGATCGGCTCCACCGAGGGTCCCACTGGACCATGGAGAGTCCACACACCTGGCAGGCAGTAATCTGCTCTGATACCACTTGTCACCTCCCATAAGAGCCCTTGTGGGTGGTGGGCAGCCCAGGATTTAAATACTGCTTTTCGGCCCTACACTTAGCCGATGTGGGACTATTTGTCCGTGACAGTGTGCTGTATTTATTTAAAAAAAATAATGTAATCAAATTGTTAAATATATTTTATTTTAAATCAAAATATAAATAAAATAAAATAAAATNGGAACCACCATATTAAAATTGTAAAAACAGTTAACTAAATATCCTAATCTGAATTTCAATTGTTAGAAGTAAATATAAACAACTGTTATCCCAAAAGATATGTAACGGAACCAGCCAGCCACGGTGATATATCTCTAAATCGTGAACCTCATAGAAATACAAAACACAAAAATTCCCTGTAGTTTTCAAGAGATGTCCAACAGAAACTTATCAAGAGAGTTAGAGTTTGCTATCACATTGTAGATGGCCACCGTCATAGCCAGTCCCACCCCTCAAGGGAAGTAATGCATTGGCACAAAGACATAGTAAGAATAGGAGAGAAATATCGCCACATAAAGAATAGAAAAAAAAATATTGTATACTTACAAAATATGAATTTACAAAGGTAGATGGAGTGACCTCGTCACATATAAGTAAAATTATAATGACATGGTCACTCCATCCACTCTTATAAGTACATACATATAAAGTAAACAATATTTCTCGAATAGGAAAGTGTATCCATGTTGTTTGATATTATCTCAATATAAATAGCACGAGATTCTGGCGATCAATATGTTGCCATTTATATACCCAACTGTTGCAAGGTAACATTAGTACTTCAAAATAGCAATAAAATTATTACTCGATAAGGTTTAATGAAAAAATTAAAGGCAGTATGGTAATGGATTTAAGAAGAATTTAACTTGAACCCTACCATACAGAAAAATGGCAGCTTTCAAATTATGGATTTAGTAAATCCAGTTTTTTCTCAATTTTTTGACACTTTTGCCTTCAATCCCGTATTTACTAGGTAGTGTTGTTGATAGGATTTACTAAATGCGGATTTACATGATTTATTAATGCTGGCCATACAGCCCTAAAAAATGTGTTGCAAAAAGAAAATCATAGTTAGGACCAAAATCAATTAAAAGCTAAAACTAGTTTGTTGTAAGACCTATCTAAAAGAACGACATCTTCGCATCCATAAATAGTTGCAGCGAAGGTCATGTTAACAGCCAGTGAAGTAAAAATTCATGTGTTTAGACAATAATATGACTGAAAGAAAAAAAAAAAATTAAATGATTAAAATAAATAAAGAAATCAAACCTAAGCTGTATCATATAAAGATATACTGATCATTATTTTATCTGTTAATTCATTCAAATTTTCATCGGATCTCACCGAATCATAGAACTGGAAAGCTCTTCCGCTGCCTTCAATGGCTACGCTAACTGGCTGTTTAGAAGCTGCTATCTTCAGGGCATTCTCGTCATTCACTGATACATCTCTGAAGTCATCTATGCTAACAGCACGCGCATTTTTCTGCAGCAAGCATTAGCTCCATAAGAGCACTGCAGCAAACACGCAGAAAACAAAAAATTCAACAACGTACCCTGTAAGAATCGCATCTGCCGTCCCTGCCCTTGTAAGGGTAATCATCCTCGGTGTCGATCCCACCGTTCTTGATGATGAATTCGAAGGCATAATCCATGAGCCCACCGTTGCATCCCTCGTTGACCGATGTATCGCACTCAACGAGCTCCTGCTCTGAGAGCGAGATCAGCTCTCCAGTCACGATCTGATTGATCCCTTCCACCGCAGCCACCGCAGAGAAAGCCCAGCAACTTCCTGCAAACGAATCGAATAACATTTAAGAACAAGCAACCAGAATAACTGGTCTATTAGCACAAATCCTTCAGATCAATAAAAATCCGTGGACAGGACTAGTGAAAAAAAAAAAAAAAGCAATCAACATAAAAGACGAATGATCCCACTGAAATAAAGGGTACCAAAAGGTCAACGAATGGGAACTAACCACAGCTGCCCTGGTCCTTGACGCCTACAACAGCCCCTTTCTCCCTCCAATCAATGGAATCCGGTACATCCTCGCCGGAGTCGGCCTTGTACGGATCGTCTCTGGTGGCGGACAGGCTGCGGTGGCGGCGGTGGCCGGAAGTCCGGTATCCGAGAAATTTGGCGCGGTACTCCGCGTTTGTGAGATCGGCAAAACGGTTTAGGCCGAGCCAGAAAGTATGCTCGCCGTCGTCGGCTGCAGCGTTGTGCTGGTCGATGTAGAGCAGGTTGTCCTTGAACACTTGGAAGCGTGATTCCTTCTCCTCCAAGGCGTTGAAAGATTTCTTGTGCTTCATCAGCCAGGCATCGTAAAGTAAGCCGACCTCCTCATCGCTCCGTTCGGCCGCCGCCTTGGCTGATGTGCCTGCAAGAAGCACGGCAACGAAAAGCAGGAAAAGGAAGGTAGATTTCATAGTGGAGGCTAATGAGAGGAGGAGAGTGGCTGCTTCCCGTTTTTAGGATTAGGGAAGCGAATTATATAGACTGAGTCACTGAAGGGTTGATCCAAAAGCATTGTAAATGCGAGGTATTTTGTTTTTTATTATCATTTTTTTAAATACAATTCGGCTTGATGAATAAGAAAGAAAAGAATTGAATGTTGGAAGAATTTTGGAGGTATACGGCCGCGTAGGTCTCTTTGTTAAAAGCCTGCTTTCAGTATTCAGAAAAAATTATTCCATACAGATCCGAATTCGGAAATCACATGATCTACGGTCCCGATGTATTTCGATGGGCCCAACCTAAATTTTTTTTTAAAAAAAAAGGAAATAATCCTGACCGTAGATCTCTGTGATCTACGGCCAGAATCGGACGCCGCATACAGAGTTGCATGCGGTGTCCGCACGCAATAATCACTCCAGTATCCACTATGCAGCAGGTCTGATTAGCGACCTAGATTTTTTTTTCCTACATTTTAAATCTTAAACAAAAATTTAGTTATTTATTTTTATAAAGCAAATCTTAAAATAAATAATTTTAGAATCCAATAGATTTCATTATAGCTGCCTGATGTGTCTGACTATTTTTCCTTCATTTCATCTACTCGTTTGGTATTAGAAACGTGTTTAAACAGTGAAAAATGTACGTTATATGAATTATAAAATATATCTGCAATTGGTTTTAAATTGTAATTATTATTAATATTTACTTTCCTTGATTGACAAACTCGCCGATGGATGCTTCCATGTAGAAGGACTCTTCTGCTCGGTATGATTTATGAGCACGCCGACATGTTAGGCTGATGAGATAGCTGTTTTCAGGGATAATGAGCTGAAGGATGAAGAGAAAGGTCAACTCGGGTTTCGTTCGAACAGATTTTCTTATCTTTGTCCTGGTGGACAATAACCGGTCTATCGGTTCTTCCGCCCATTATTATTTTATTTTCACTGAACCGTCAAATTTCCTCATGATTCATGTTGATACATTTTTTGTATACATATTTAGGGTCCGTTTGGGGCAGCTTGTGCGTTTCAGGATAAGCTGTTTATCCTGAAACGCGGCCCGTGGGCCAGCCGCAGGGGTCGGCCTGCGGCCTGCGTTTAGTGTAAAAACCCAAACGCAGTTTCGGATAAGCTGGCAAAAAGCGCGAACCAAACGGTATGGTGGAGTTTTAAAAACGTCGCCCGCACTTATAAGCTGCCCCAAACGGACCCTTAGTTTCATGATTTTCTTGCTTTAGAAAAGTCATGCTGCGATCAGAGAAAAGAAATCTTTCATAATACAAAATATGCAAAAAAATAGATCAAAATTATGACGATATAAATATTTAATAAATAACTTCCCCAGATTTTCATGCTCATAATTACTAGAAATAGGCAGCAAGGGCTTGGAACTGGACATGATCTTTTTCCATCGCTATTGTGTCGCACTCTCCCTTTACATCTAAGCACTTACAATGATCAGCGATGTCCCATTACAGGGAGGCACTAATCGGAGCCCTTCAATGCATGATAGCTAAGACTCAGAAGGAGAAAAAGAAGAAGAGAAAGTTGACGAAAGAAAGGCCAATCGAAGAGACAAACATGAAACAACTTAAAAGAGGAGAAGTATGCCCAACCAGGAATATCAAATGCGGCCCTCTGATTCACTTCTCAAGTCTGAGCGTAAGGATACTTGGAAAAAATTTGGAGAATGGTCGGTTGATCCTCTTGCAAAGCTTTCGACCCATGTCATTGAGTCGGTAAATGCAATCAAGGTATCAATCCCGCTCGTTTCTGCAGCACAGCTTCCTTTCACCATTGAGGCAATTCAATAGATGATCAGTTCTGACTTGTCACCTGAATAACTAGGAGGGGACTAACTTCCCTTGTCAGTCTTGGGACAGGAGAAACCTGGTGAGGATGAAGTGTCTTTCACCACATCTGAAGGAATCAAATTGTTAGTATGTGGTCCTATTTTAACATCTAAATTTTTCCTTTTATAATACTTTTTGATGCAACTACAGAGATCCTGACGATCAACTCTTTTTCATCAGATCATGATGTTGATCGGCCTGGAGACACTATAACTGTCAATCAAGTGTCGATCGGAAGTGATAAACTATGACGTGAGAAGTTAGAGTTTGATCGCCAAGGTGGTCCTACCGAGGTTTCTATTGAGAGAGCTTAAGGGCTTAAAATGTCCTATGGGTCCTTTGCACATCGCTTGGGTGAAATGTAGGAGTATTTTGCTCGTGGTCACGACAGACCCCCAAGGAGAAGAAGCATGTGGTTTAGCTGCCTGTATGGAGAGGGTTGATAGAATGGAGGGGGAGGTTTAGGAAGTTTCATCTTTATCTTGGGGTCAAGCAGAGATAGGGTGAGTCAATCCCTTCGAGTTAGATGGTGAGGTATTGTGCAAGTGGTTGTTTTGCTGAGATTTTGTCTGAGTAAATCTGCGAGTGATGCACTTGTAAAATACTCTCTCGGAATAGCTCTCTGAGAGGTTCAATGTAACTTGCATTTCGTGTAAATAAACTAATATTTATATGAAGATTTTATAGCAATTAATTAACTCTAAAGATCTTAGTGTAATCTCACCCAAACAAACCATAGGGATATAATAAAGAGTGAGCTCATAAAGTAGTAGAGTAAAAGCTTCAATATAAAATAATAAAGCACAGGTCGAGTGTTGAGACACTCTGGAAATGCCAAATGACAATTTTTTTTATGATATATCAATTCCATAGTTAATTATCATGATTTAAATGGTGTAAATTTAAGTACTTAATTTTTAATTAGAATAACTATTTTTCATTTTTATGTGATGCGTGCTAGAAAATTCGCGGCAGTAGAGTAACAGACTATTGTCTTAGCGTTGTACGAAAGTTTAACACATACACAGATGAAAAAGAAACAAGCGGCGAAGACTCTAGAAGTTTTTACGTGAAAAAATCGTAAGGGAAAAATCATGGCGTCTGACCCAGTTGCGGAAATCCACTATTGATTGTTGATTACAGGTAGGGCTGTAAACGAGCCGAGCCTGAGCGAGCTCAGTCTAGGCTCGTGTTCGGCTCGTTCGAAATTAGCTCGTGTTCGAAATCGGCTCGTGTTCGAAATGGCTCGTGAACAGTGTGTTCGTGTTCGGCTCGAAAATGATAATCGTGTTCGTGTTCGGCTCGAAATTAGCTCGTTATAATATTAAGTTATTATAATAATTTATTTTTTTTAAAAAAAAAGTAAAAATATTTTTTTTATTAAAATTGTTTGAACTACCAACTTAATTCAAAACTTATTTGAAGAATAAATTTCTAGAAAAAATTTGCAAACCAAATTTTACAAAAAAAACATTAATACTTTTTCACCAAATTTTACAAAATACAAATTTTATTACAAATTTTAGAATTTACAAATTAAACAAAAAAAGATGAAAATTTACAAAATACAATCTTTTACAAAAAATTTCAATACAAATTTTTGAAACTTTACACAAAGAATATTAATTCATTCTTTACAAAATTTCACCCAAAAAACAACTTATTTCCTAATTTTACGAATTTACAAAAACATTATCGCTTTTTCTTCACATTTTCTTTCATCACATAGGGCTGTCAATTTGGCTCGTTGTTCGCGAATAATCATTTAAGTTCACATTTTCCTCCACTAGATTGGGCTGTCAATTTCTCTTCAAATTGGGATCCATCTTGATTACAGGTTTCTCAATTTACTTTGAAGAGCTCACGGTGGTACACACAGTTTGCTGCTTCTTCTTTCTGGCAAGCTGTTCTTCATGCTTCACCTTCTAAAAGACAGCAAGATTGTTCCAAGTGCTCAATGAGAAAAATGAGTCCTGTAATTCAAGCACTAAATAGTAACTTTAGAAAAAAATCCAAACTTACGGCAACTTAATAAACATTCCAAATAAACAGCAGTTAAACAACAATGAAACATTCCAAAGCCATGTTGACTTATTTCCACCTACAGGCTACAGCCTTCTCCAAAGGTACAGCCGTAACTTGAGAAAAATACCAAATATATAGCAATCAATTACTCACTTACTTGGATAAACAGCCTTCTCCAAAGTTACAGCCATACTTTGATAAACCTTCCAAATAAAACATTCCAAAACCAATTTAAATATTTCCGCGTCCTTACTAATTTTTATTCCAATTTAAAAGGGTTCATGCTAGTGTTTCATAACATAGTTCAATCTCTAATTGTAATCAAAATGGAAAACAGAGAAGAACAAAGTATGCCAGGAAGGTTAAGATAGAGATTGAGTCTGAAAAATGTCCAACCTAATTCCATAGAAAGAAAATTGTTACCATTTTCATCATCAGGAAAACTGAGCCTTCAAGACAAATTCTTCGACATCATCGTTCAAACTTCTTTTAGGAGAACAAAGTTACAGCCATACCTTAATAAACATTTCAAATAAACAGCAGTGAAACAAGAATGAAACATTCCAAAGCCATGTTGACTTATTTCCACCTACATGCTACAGCCTTCTCCAAATGTACAGCCGTAACTTGAGAAAAATAACAAATATATAGCAATCAATTACTCACTTACTTGGATAAACAGCCTTCTCCAAAGTTACAGCAATACTTTGATAAACCTTCCAAATAAACAGCAGTCAAACAACAATGAAACATTCCAAATAAACAGCAGTCAAATAAACCTTCTCCAAAGTTACAGCCGTAACTTCAGAAAAATACCAAAGTTACACAGCAGTTAATTGAATAAACAGCCTTCTCCAAAGTTACAGCCATACCTTGATAAACCTTCCAAATAAATAGCAGTTAAACAACAATGAAACATGTGTATACCATGTTGAGTTATTTCCAGTTACAGGCTTACAGCCTTCTCCAAAGTTAAGCAATAAACATTCCAATAAACTTTCCAAATAAACAGGCTTACAGCCTTCCTAAATCCTAATAAACATTCCAACTAAACAGCCTTCTCCAAAGTTACAGCCATACCTTGATAAACCTTCCAAATAAACAGCAGTTAAACAACAATGAAACATGTGTATACCATGTTGAGTTATTTCCAGTTACAGGCTTACAGCCTTCTCCAAAGTTAAGCAATAAACATTCCAATAAACATTCCAAATAAACAGGCTTACAGCCTTCCTAATTCCTAATAAACATTCCAACTAAACAGCCTTCTCCAAAGTTACAGCCATACCTTGATAAACCTTCCAAATAAACAGCAGTTAAACAACAATGAAACATGTGTATACCATGTTGAGTTATTTCCAGTTACAGGCTTACAGCCTTCTCCAAAGTTAAGCAATAAACATTCCAATAAACATTCCAAATAAACAGGCTTACAGCCTTCCTAATTCCTAATAAACATTCCAAGTAAACAACAGTTAAACAATACCCAGATTAATCATTTACGGAAGCTTTTCATATTCTTCTCCTAAAATGGTTGCAAACATGAGTTGCCTTCCAAAATTAANTCATAATAATCCTCAAATCGTGCTTGAGTCTGGTGAACTTGCTAAGAAGGCCAAGAAGACATCGACAATACCACTTACGATAGAACCAAGAGCAAGGAACCAATCCTTGAGTGCCACGGTGCCCCTCTGGCCATCAACTTAGTTCTTTCCGACAAAGAAGAAACACCAAAAGATTCGAAAATAGTGTCTTAAGAAGAAGAAATTACAGAAGTAAACTTAAGAAGTGGAAAAATATTACCCTAGGGAACAACGCCAATAGATAAAGGAAAGTAGATAGTAACTCAAGAAGAGCTACCTCCACCTCCGCCAACAGAAGAACCATATAACCAAGGAAAAATTGGAGGATCATACAAAGTGAATTACAATGTTCTAGCTTATCTTAGAAAGTTGTCAGCCAAATTAAGCATCTATGACGCTATAATCCTGTCAAAAGAGATGAGAGTCTCTGGTTATAGCTTTGCTTGACTCAGAAATTTGCCTAGCCCAGTTGGCCAGCACATCCTCAGATGAAGTTTGCTCGTTGAAAGAACAGTCTGGGATAACTTTTACAGATGAAGACTTACTACTCGTTACTGCCGACCAAAATCGTCCACTCTATACCTCCGTTAACATCGACATATTTTTGTTGTCTAGAGTTCTTGTAGATCCCGAAGCATCTCTCAACTTGATGAGTTTACGGACATTGGGCTACTTGGACATTGAAGCTCAGGAGCTTACGACTGATAAAATGATGCTAAGAGGATTCAATCAAAAGGGAGAAAGAGCCCTTAGATCAATTACACTGCTTATGAAAGTTGGAGAACTAGTAACAACCGCTAAATTCCATATCATCGATGTTGAGACCTC
>JXCR01148793.1:0-83792 GCA_002079205.1 Phalaenopsis hybrid cultivar
AGGTTTCTCCACCTCAAAATATAGTCTGTCAAGGTTTCACTAGGCTTCTGCTTCTCCATCATTAGTTCTCCAATAGACAGATGATGCTGCGCCCAAGCAAATCTTTCACAAATAACTGTTCCAACTCAGAAAATGTTTTAACTGACCCGTTGGGCAGGTTGGCGTACCTGTCAAAAGCAATCCCTGATAAGCTACTGACGAATTGCTGACTGAGTAGAGCTTTGTTATTCCTTGTGTTTCCATAATTGGCTCGAAAATGTGCTATGTGTTGTCTAGGATTTCATATCCCATCGAATATCTTGAAGTTTGGGGTCACAAAACCCTTGGGGAAAGGCACGTCATCAAACTCCTCCGGGTAAGGTCTACCGTTTAAAATTGATGCAGCGCCCTTGGACTGGGCTAAGGCATCCCGTACTTGTTCAACCATTTGCTTGAACTCCTTTTCTAGCATGGCACTTGATGGAGAATCCTTCTTTGGTTGTTCTTCTTTGTCTGTCGAAGTAGCCTCCCTTATTTCATCTGCGATGTGTATGATTTCTGGCTGGTTGATCTCTGGAGAAGCCAATCTTGGTGCTTGTGATTGCCCCTGAATGATGATTTTTTGCTGATTAATCTTTGGAGAAGCCAATCTTGGTGCTTGTGATTGCCCCTGATAGGTGGTCATGGCGGTCATAGCTGCAGTCATCTCTTCTATTTTTTTCTCCAGTAGACTGACTTGCTCATCCTTTAGGAGGATAACCATAAGAAGCTCATCTACGACGTTCTCTTTGGTGTGAGGTTGAGCCTCATGCGCAGATGTGGTAGCTCTGGTTTCGATCACAAGGACATCCATAAAATCCTCCTCCAAGGAATCATTGTCATCAAAATCTTCATTGTCACTATTGATGGAAACTCCGTGCTCTCGAGCTAACTCGAAAATCTCAATCCTAAGTTTTTCAACTTTCTCCTCAATTATTGATTCCTTGATTGTTTTAAGATCTGGAGGACCTTGGTGGATATCCTCTACTTGTTCCTCCATCTCGCTATCTGTTGTCGCGACGATGTCAGATATTTCAGGCACTAGTTTTTCTTCCTGTTCTGCAGGCTCACCGAACTGTATCGGTGCAGCGACCTTGGGTACCCATACCCTCTTCTTCTTTGATGATGATGATGCCTCAGGACGGGATGTCTTAGTAAATACATCGGTATGTCCAGGGAAGGTATGCTCTTTGTGGTTTAAACCGGCTACAGTATCAAGTAATCGCTTTGTCTTTATCTCTGGGATTGCAGGAATGACGGGTAAGATCTTCGGACCCAGCCTCGACTTAACTGGTTGACGGCCTGTGGTCCTGGTGGCAGTATGATCAGTTGTAATTACTGCGATATCAACTCTGTTCCCCTAACGGAACCAAATAGGGATGTGAGTAGGCAGTGCTCCAATTGTCTTACGGGATTGTCTGGAGAATTTGACGCCTTTCAAAATTTTCTTTTTCATGCGAGAGGAAATTGCATCTGCCATTAGTTTAAGTAATTCACTAACTGAACATCCTTCTTTGGTAGCAAGTCTTTTGAAAACTGCGCTAACTCAAGTGATAGGAGTAAACTTCTTTTCCTCCTCACCATGTCCATGAAGTGATGGTAATGCGGCAGCGATCCTCCGGATACTCTCATATCCATCGGTATCTGTTAGAGGATGGAATCTACTTCCTCGTAAGAGTGGATAAATTTCTAGTAACACTTCTTCAACTTGATGAGGCTGCTCCTCAACGGGTGTCTTTTTTAGGAGTCTGGGCTTTGATAGCCCTCCGAACTCTTCTAATGCGGTTCCTCCTTTGAGTTCGAGCAGTGGTACAGTCCTTGAGCTTGATCCAATTTGAAACACAGGTGGCGGGATAGTTAATCCTTCAGTCAGCTCTTCAACGATCATCACTTCTTTCCCCTTAGGAGCAGCGGGGATAGCATGTTTGACAGGTGCTGGGATAATAGTAGCTTTAGCCTTCTTGCAGGCAGGGAAGTCTTAAAGGCAGTTCATGTTGAATTCTGCAGGCGATTCTTGCATTTCCAGAGCAGCGATCTTCATTACCACGAATGGGGCTTTCCGAGGATAACCTCGAGATCTTTAAATTCAGCTCCAAACTTGATGGTGGGAGCGACGTTACGGGCACCACGGACCATTGGCAGGTTGCAGGAAAAGGTCAGCGTTGGGTACGTCATTGCAACAGGCTTTACAACAAAAAGTTCAGCGTTAGCTATATGGCCAAAACCTCGTAATTTTTAGTGCAAGCACTGAAAGTAGAGGCTGATCTGTAGACCGGGCGGGTCTTAATTTATGGGTATTTTAAATCTTGTTTAAATTTTAATTAATGTAAGAAAATCTCAAAGTGCATGCTGCACAACACGATTTGGTTTAATTTACGAAATATCAAATCAAATTTGGAAGGGAGATGTGAAAAAATTTTAGGACCCAATTAGTGGCAGAAAATGCTCACGTAGAATTATTCCACCGACACACCTATTGGGGATCCGACCCCACATAAAAAAAAAATTTAAAGAGTCCTTAATGGCCTTCTGAACCTCCTCTATTCAAAGATGGTTGAACAACTAGTCCTGAAGTCCAAGGAGTTGACCATACCTTCCTAAGACAGAAATGAGTAAAGTATATCAATGGAAGAAGGGTAATTTGATCCAAGAGGAGCATGGACACATTACCGATGTGTGGAGATAATATTTCCTGATTTGTATGGAGAGAAAAGCTTGTCCCCAATGGAGTCACCAGAAGCTGTCGGCACTATTTTGGTTGGAGGGGAGTTGCCCGTAAGAAGCTGTCGGCCGCCGGAATTGAAATCTCGTCACCCGCTTCGAAAGGACATTGAAGTTTAAAGAGTATGAAATCAAACTAACCCCATATTTTTCATAGTTTAAATGAAGGAACACTATACCTCAAACCCTGTATCTATCCCAGAGGATGAACACAAGACTTCAGGATGAAGCTCGGTCAAATAAACTAAGGAAAGTGTGACGTCCATCTGGTCTGTAAAACCTTTATATTTGCCAATAAGTTTCCCTATTTAATATAAAGAATTAAATAGGGTTTATATTAAGCTGGATTCGAACATGCTTCCTATAAGGGCAAGCCTTATAGTTAATTACATCTTAAATGACCAAAGTCACCTAAGAAGACTCTTGATAAAAATCAAGATATTATCTTCAAGGAGTTTCAAAGGGGAGGACTTTTCAATGAGATCAGATGTAGAGGTGTGAAAGAGAATTTCAAAGGGTAGGACTCTTCAACGAAATCGGACGTAGATGTGTGAAAGGGGACTAGTTCAAATTTGGAACATTTTTATTGTAGAATAAAAGTTTCAAAGGGTAGGACTTTTCAATCTCGATAAAAATCAGGAGAAATATTATCTTCAAGGAGTTTCAAAGGGTAGGACTTTTCAATGTTTCGATAAAAATCAGGAAATATTATCTTCAAGGAGTTTCAAAGGGTAGGACTTTTCAATGAGACCCGATAAAAATCAAGAAATATTATCTTCAAGGAATTTCAAAGGGTAGGACTCTTCAACGAAATAACTCTCAATAAAAATCAAGAAATATTATCTTCAAGGAATTTCAAAGGGTAGGACTCTTCAACGAAATCGAACAAAGAGGTGTGAAAGGGGATTGGTTCAAATTTGGAACATTTTGTTGTAGAGTCCAAAGGAGGAGGAACTAGGGGATGTCATGGATCCAGAGGAGAACCTCGATGACTTCCCAAGCTATCCTAATGCTAGGGATGTCATGGATCCAGAGGAGAATCTCAGTGACTTCCCAAGCTATCCTAATGTTTGGCTTCAAGGATGTCATGGATCCAGAGGAGAACCTCGGTGACTTCTCAAGCTATCCTAATGTTTGGCTTCCGTAGAGGTGTGGAAGGGGATTGGTTCAAATTTGGAACATTTTATTGTAGAATCCAAAGGAAGAAGAACTAGGGGTGAATGGGGATTGGTTCAAATTTGGAACATTTTATTGTAGAATCCAAAGGAAGAAGAACTAGGGGATAGGATTGGTTCAAATTTGGAACATTTTATTGTAGAATCCAAAGGAAGAAGAACTAGGGGATGTGGGGATCCAGAGGCGAACCTTGGTGACTTCCCAAGCTATCCTAATGTTTGGCTTTAGTTTTGAGTTCAGAGGAGAACCCTGGTGACTTCCCAAGCTATCCTAATGTTTGGCTTCAGTTTTGAGAAGAAATAGAGGAGAACCTCGGTGACTTCCCAAGCTATCTTAATGTTTGGCTTCAACTTTGAGGAGAAGTAAGAGGAGAACCCTGGTGACTTCCCAAGCTATCATAATGTTTGGCTTCAGTTTTGAGGAGAAATATTTAGGTCTTCGAACCTTGGTGACTTCCTAAGCTATCCTAATATTTGGCTTCAGTTTTGAGGAGAAATATTTAGGTGTTTCATCCTGCCAATTTTATTAGTTAAGGCTTAATTTGTGTGAAACAATCACACAAATAGCTTGGAGGATATGAGGATTTAGATGATGACAAACGACAACCTCGGAATCCTAAGATGATTTAGAGCTTATATTGTATAGCAGGGCTATGCAAAGGCCTAAAGATGAGGTGAGGATTTACGTTGCATAAAAGCAACCTCGAAGTCCTAGCTTTGTTGTTTAAGTCTAAGGAAAATTGATTTAGCTAGGGAACACAGGTTTTGCTGTTGAAGATGGTCGTGCTGCCCACCATGATAGCTCCAAGCTCCTTGCCGCGACGAGTTTAAGTTTTCTAGTGTGTCAAGTTATGATATCAAATCAAGTGGCCTTATGGTTGAAGTTCTTTAAATTTTATGTGGGCGAATTAAAGTTGATTAGAGAGACACCGATTAGGATCCTACGGCTCCCTCGTTCTGACACCACTACTTTCTATTGGATTCACTTAGTCTAAATGAACTTACTAAACTCAACTTAATGAGTTCCATAATTTCAGGACAGTGGGAAGCCTCGTTAGCAACCGTAGGTTACCTCCTCCGAGGGATTCCCGATCATCCGATGGAGATGTCTTAATTTAGTTGAAGTTGTAGTTTTGTGTGACGTTTGTGATTAAATTTTGAGTTGTTTTGTATTTTGAATGTTATGGGGGTGAATTTTATTTTGGTTTTGTTTTTTTTTTGGCTATCCTAATAGTTTTAGTTTTCCATGCAAATTTGTATAAGCACAAAAGTATAACATAAAAGTACAAGAAAGACAATGCTGCAAACTGTAAAAGCGTACCTGATGAGTCTTCTCGTTCCACCACCTGAAACTTAAAAATGCATGTTAAGGCNTGATTTGGCCTAGGTCGCCACTAAGCCTTTAAGACCTAGGTAAGTGTCTTAATTAGTTTTGAAAAAGTTAAGCTTTAAGTGGTCAAGATTCATGATTTGGATTTTATTTGAAAATCAAGATTGGGGTATTAAGTTGATTAATTATTGACTTCAAAATTCATACCCCTAAGTCCAGGATCATTTAATTTTAATAAATAAAATTTTTAGTGATTTAGAAATTTATTAACTTATCTTTTTAATGAGGAAAGTGAGATCGGTTTCTACCAATTAAACCCTTGTGTTTCAAGCATCAAATAAAATGACTGAGATCAGAGGTTACCCATTTCCAATTTCCAAAATTACACATTTGCTCCTAAGGCTTTAACACTTCATAATTTGTCAAACTCAATTCAAATGACTTTGAAATTTTTATCCTACCTCATTCATGGGTATTAAGACAACAAAGGAGAAAATATGATGTTTTCATAATTTAATTTACTTTATATAATTATTTTCATGTAAAAATAGGATTTCTCAAAGAAAATTCCTAACATGACCAAGGTAAATTCTAATCCTTTGAAATTTTTACTGGAGGTAGACCTAGACCAGAGAAGCTTTTAGATCAAATTTCATAATTTTTTGAATTCTCTTTGATTTATCAGAATTATTTTAAGTTATGGGTTTTTTTAATAAAAATAAAATATTTTAAATAATGAAAATTAAGTTTTGTATTTTTGAAAAATCTCTCTAAGGTTAGAGAATCTAGAGGAGAAAATTTCATATTTTTTTGATTTTTTTTTAAATTTATTGAAATTATTTTAGTGAAAAACTCATTTTTATCCTTTAAAAATTATTTTTAAGCTTTGAAATTCAATATCTTTATTTAGAAAATGAGAAAAAATATTCTAATTTTTCTTAAGTGGTTAGGAAGCAATTTAAAACATTTCCATGAATTTTGTTATTTTTGTGTTTTTACATGAATTTTGTTATTTTTGTGTTTTTTATCAATTTTTAATTATTTTATATATTTAAAATAGGTTTAAAATCAAGTTTTTATTCTAAATATTATTTTATTTTTACAATATCCCGGATCATAGAGAGCTCAAGACACTAAGTTTCATAATTTTTTGAGTTATATTTTGATTTTTAAAAAATCATTTAATTGTCAAAAGTGATATTTATCTTTAAAAATCAACTTAAGTTATTAAATAAACTCAAAATATTTTGAACTTTTTATAATGAGTTCTCTTGATCATAAACCACAGTGGAGATAAAAAATCAAGTCATTTAAATGTTTATATTTTCCAAAATTTATTATTTTAGTGATTTAGTGTTTGTAAAATTTAAGTACATTTTAAATGACTTGATTCATGGAATTATTTCTAAAAGCTCCTCTAGTCATAGTTGACCTTTCAAAATTTTCCTAGAATTTTCTGATCAATATGCTAATTTCCATGATTATTTTAAGTAAATAATGTGCAAGATCTTGAAAAATATGGATCTCTGTATTGGAACCTTCTCTAACTTTGGAAAAATCAAAGGATGTTTCCCTTAACAGAGGCTCAACATGCAAAAATTTCAAGCCAAGGTGATGTATCAATTTGCATGGAAAATTAAATGATCCCAAACAGTGTTTAATTAATTAAAAATATTTTATGCATCAAATGGACTTGCTCAAACAGTGTTTAATTAATTAAAAATATTTTATGCATCAAATGGACTTGAAATTTATTCCACCATTATTTTCCTCTATTTATTGAGTAGGAGGGTATTTTTATTTTTTTTTTGTGATTTTTATACACAAAATTATGGATTTTCTAAGTTAGGGGTATTTAGAAAAACAGAAAAAGCCTTATTTTTCTATTTAAACCGCGCGTGCCACTTCAACCTACGAGGGCTCCAAAGGCTTGCGTGGCACGCTCTGGTTGGTCATCGTCATTCACGTAGCTGCTGACTCGGCCCGCTGTTTATGTCCTGAAGCGTCGTCTGACTCGGTCTCCTCCGTCCATTTGATATACGCTTGATCAAATGGCTCCACATCATCATCCCCGATAGAATGATCCCGTGACAGTCCACACTAAAACCCTAAGATTTCAGCTTAGAGTCAACCAAATCACCTCGGGTTTGGTCCTATGGATTCGTCTAAGTGAGACGAACACATCCATACGGTAATCATGCAATTAAATTAAGTTTAATTAAATGGAGAATCGAAATAGGCTTGGAATAATGTGAGGTTTTATACCTTTGCTCTGAGAAATGAAGCTTCCATCAGAGGGTTTTGGCACGTTCGTTAAGAGCCAAAGAGGCTAGGGATTGAGTCTCTAGTATTGGTGTAAGGCCCACGTATGAATCTGATCACGACCGGATTTGAGTGTTGGTCTAGAGCTATGATAGAGGCTCTGTGGAACGAGGATTATGAGGATTTGACTTTTTTCACTATTGTGAAGGTGTGAGTAGAGTTAATTTGAGTTTAGGTGGACTGTGGAGGTGTATTGGATTCTGTCCTGGTTTCTAGCAAGGTTTCAAGCTCAAAATTGAGCTCTGATAATGGGAATTGGTGAGAAAAAATGGTTGGAATGCACTTAGGAGATCTTAGGGAAGCTCTGTGTGATGTTTGGAGAGGCCTCACTAAGAAAATTTTAGCACTTCTTCTCAAGTTCGTGGGAGGGGACCTTTTATATAAATGGGGTTATGGTGGTTGTCATGGCCATAGTTTGATTTGGATGAGCTGACCTCTAGTTTTGATTTGGGTGAAGCTCTATGGGCGTGGCCCTTGGTTTTAAACTTTTCCAGCCACTAGGCTGCCCGGCCGATCAGGGGGAGGTGGCTAGGAGCTCAGGGAACCCAGGGCAATATGTCACAGTAATTTAGTGCAATAATACCTAATTTTGATAAGGATATCTTAAGCACATGCATTTTTGAAAATAATATCTCTTGATTTGGGGGACCTTTGGTCCATGGCTTAATTTAGGTGGGTTCATGGTGTTTGGACTGGTCACTAAGTCCAACTAATGACTGTGATGGAGTTAATTTGATGACTTTAGGGTGGTTAGGTCACATTTAGTGCATTGGTCCAAGTGGGTGCAAATGACCAAGTCTTGGGTTTGGTCTAGGCTAGCCATGTCAATTGGTCTAATTAATTATTTCATTTGGTGTAGATGATCATAAAGAATAACTTTGGTGAAGGATGGAAGTGGTTTTGAGCTCAATCGAAGGGTCAATTTGAGGGAATTTTGAATTTTAGTCAATTTGGTCATGTTAGGCTAGGATTGGGTCTAGCTTGGGTTAGACTTGGGCTAAGTCCAAATTTATTATTTTAAATGGTTAATGGAGACCCTATGAAGAGTTATCAACATGAATTGGATGCCAATTTGGAGGTTAAGGCAATCAATTGGGTGAAATTTGGGGACTTAGCCAATTTAGGGCTAAATTTGAGAATTTTGGATTTAGGCCAAAATTAAATGGATATGAGGCTTCAACAAGGACAATTTATGGTTGATTTTGATGTTTATGAATGTTATAAATATTTTTCAACATTAATTGGGGCCAATTTTCTAGGCTATGGGTTCAATTTGGAGAGATTAGGTCATATGGTCAAAATTGGGGTTTTGACCCAAATCAAAATTGGGTTCAAATCATGGACATTTGAGCTTGGATTTAGTTTAATTTGGTTATATCAAAAGTTAATTTGAGTTTAGGATCGTAATTGGTGTTAGTTGAGATCAAATAGATGAACATTTGAGTTGGATTTGGGCAATTTGGTCCCTTAAAGGCAAACTTGCGGATATTTATTAAAGATGGTTAAATTGGCCAAAATGGGTCATGTGGTAGTTGAGAGAAATGAAATTGGAAATAATTGGGATTTATTGGGATTTTTTTTGGTAATTTTTGGAATTTTCGGGATTTTTTATTATGGATGGGTATTTTGGTAATTTGGGTGTGTTTTAGGGGTAAAAGGCCAAGATGGGTATTTTGGCAAAGTTGAGGAACCAACCATCATCGACAAGCTATGGAACAATGGAAACCCCATTTTGGGTCCTCTACATAGTGGTCTTAGCCAAATCATAGTCCTAGGGCTGGTAGGCTTAGGGGACCATCTACACGAGTATCCCAAAAAGATCAAGGGACCTATGCTAGAAATTTTATTTTAGGGTTGTGAGTGATTGTGAGTGCAGATAAGTGTAGTGAGCGCCTTAGCTCCAGATCAACACCCAGGGTTAACCCTAAGGTCCAACAGTCCTAAAGATGACTCATCTTGAGTTTCCCCCATAGTGACTCCACCTACTAAGTATTTAGAGGTTGAGACCAACATGTGGAACTTCAAGTTGAGTAGAGAAAAGTTTGGAATTTCTAGTGGTGAGGGCGTCTTTTCTAGTTTTATAAGAATAGTCAATAGAAGAGTCCTATGGCTAGACCTTAGGCTACAAAAGAGGAAAAACTAAACCTTAACCAAAAGTGAGGTCAACAAAACTTTACCAGGCAAAGATGGTACAAGCTCAAGACAAATTGGTCCACCCAAGGACATTCAAAGTTGGTGACCTCGTCCTTGTGATCAAAAGGCCTATTCTTGTACACCGCAAGATAGGTGGAAAATTTGAGCCAACTTAAGAGGGACCATTTATCGTTGAAAAGGTCTACAAAGGAGGAGGCTACCGGTTAGTGGACTTCCAGGGTTAAAGACCCATGCTACCAATCAACGGACAATACCTAAAGACATACTACACAACTTGATACTTCTTTCCTTTACTTAATTTGAAATTTTGGAATTTTGATTGTTTTGGGGTTATCTATGTGGCCAAACGTCTGTGACCAGATCCAAAATTTTTGTAATGAAATCAACCTCAACATAATAATTTTTTTGAAAATTACACACTTCAATTTTCTCTTTTTGAACTTAATATGCTACTAAATTAAACAAAATTCACACATAAATAAACAATCTATTCACCAAAATAAACTAAAATTTCCTTTAATAAATACTTTGTTTTGTTCTTGTTCATGATAAGTTTCAGCCCCCTAACATTTTTCCTGTCATTTCAATGTAAGGCCAAAGGCTGGTCTATGCCTTCAAAGATGGCTGAAATCTCACACTAAATAAAGAAATGGCCGCAGGGCGGCACTATAGATTTTGACTTGGGATTTAGCCAAGTCGGCATGGATTAGGAGGGGATTTTAATGAATTTTATCAGTCGACGGGAAAAGGAAGGGCTACCCTCACTACTAAGGGTGGCCACCAAATACAGTGCGTCACTAAAAGGAAAGAACATGATGGTACAACAGGACTCGATGGAGGGGCCCAGCCATTTACCATCCATGATAGCTACACCGATTGGGGGCCTAGTTGCTGCTGATAATGAAAGGATACAGTTTGACCCAATATGAAGAACACAACGAAGAAATGCCAACCGACAAAAATAGAGAGCCTTCGTCGGCGCTATTTCGGGTTGTTTTGTGGGGAGTTGCCCATAAGAAGCTGTCGGTCATCGGAATCGAATTCCCGTCGCTCGCGTCGGAAGGATGTTGAAGTATGAAATCAAACTGACCCCATGTTTTTCATAGTTTAAAATGAAAGAGCACTGTACCTCAAACCCTGCATCTATCCCAAAGGATAAACACAAGACTTGAGGATGAGGATTGATCAAATAAGCTAAGGAAAGTATGACGTCCGTTTGGTCTGCGAAACCTTTGTATTTGCCGACAAGTTCCCCTATTTAATATAAAGGATTAAATAGGGTTTATATTAAGCTGGGTTCGGACATGCTTCCTATAAGGGCAAGCCCTTATAGTTAATTACATCCTAAATGGCCGAAGTCACTTAAGAAGGCTCTCGATAAAAATCAAGAAATATTATCTTCAAAGAATTTCAAAGGGTAGGACTCTTTAACAAAATCGGACGTAGAGGTGTGAAAGGGGATTTGGATCAAATTTGGAATATTTTTTTGTAGAACCTAAAGGAAGAAGAACTAGGGGATGTCATGGATCCAGAGGTGAACCCTGGTGACTTCCTAAGCTATCCTAATGTTTGGCTTCAGCTTTGAGGAGAAGTATTTAAGTTTTTCATCCTGTCAATTTTATTTAGTTAGGGCTTATATTTGTGTGAAACAATCACACGAATAGCTTGGAAGATGTGAGGATTTAGGTTGTGACAAACGACAACCTCAAAATCCTAAGACGAGTTAGGGCTTATATTGTATAGCAGGGCTAGAAGATGTGAGGATTTAGGTCATGACAAACGATAACCTCGGAATCCTAAGACGAGTTAGGGCTTATATTGTATAGCAGGGCTATTAACAAACGACAACCTCGGAATCCTAAGACGAGTTAGGGCTTATATTGTATAGCAGGGCTATGCGACAACCTTGGAGTCCTAAGACGAGTTAGGGCTTATATTGTATAGCAGGGCTATGCAAAGGCCTAAGAATCCTAAGACGAGTTAGGGCTTATATTGTATAGCAGGGCTATGCAAAGGCCTAAAGATAAAATCTCGAAATCCTAAGATGAGTTAGGGCTTATATTATATAGCAGGGCTATACAAAGGCCTAAAGATAAGTCCTAAGACGAGTTAGGGCTTATATTGTATAGTAGGGCTATGCAAAGGCCTAAAGATAAGGTGATTTACGTTGCATAAGCAAGCAACCTCGAAGTCTTATGGCTTTGTTGTTTAAGTCTAAAGAATGAGTTAGGGCTTATATTATATAACAGGGCTATACAAAGGCCTAAAGATAAGGTGAGGATTTATGAGTTAGGGCTTATATTGTATAGCAGGGCTATACAAAGGCCTAAAGATAAGGTGAGGATTTATGTGTTAGGGCTTATATTGTATAGCAGGGCTATGCAAAGGCCTAAAGATAAGGTGAGGATTTACGTTTAGGGCTTATATTGTATAGCAGGGCTATGCAAAGGCCTAAAGATAAGGTGAGGATTTACGTTTTAGGGCTTATATTGTATAGCAGGGCTATACAAAGGCCTAAAGATAAGGTGAGGATTTACGTTGCAATTAGCAAGCAAACTTGAAGTTCTATGGCTTTGTTGTTTAAGTTTAAGGAAGAAAGATTGGTTTAGCTGGGGAAGATAGGTTTCACTGTTAAAGATGGTCATGCTGCCCACCATGCTAGCTCCAAGCTCCTTGTCGCGACGAGTTTGAGTTTTCTAGCGTGTCAATTTATAATGTCAAATCAGGTGGACCTATGGTTGAAGTTTTTTAAATTTTATGAGGGCATATTAAAGTTAATTAGAGCGACACCGGTTAGGATCCTACGGTTCCCTTGTTCCCACATCACTATTTTCTATTGGATTCACTTAGTCTAAATGAACTTACTAAACCCAACTTAATGAGTTCCATAATTTCATTTAAACCGTGGGAATCCTCGTTAGCAATCGTAGGTTACCTCGTTTGAGGGATTCCTGATATTCCGATAGAGACGTCTTAATTTAGTTGAAGTTGTGGTTTTGTGTGATGTTTGTGATTAAATTTTTGAATTGTTTTATATTTTGAATGTTGTGGGGGTGAATTTTATCTTGGTTGATTTTAGTTTTAGTCGATCATCAAATAGAGACATCTTAATTAAGTTAAAGTTGTGGTTTTATATGATGTTTGTGATTAAATTTTGCTACATTTTGAATGTTGTGGGGGTGAATTTTATCTTGGTTGATTTTAGTTTTAGCTTTGGTTTTGGTTTTTCGAATGTTGTGGCGGTGAATTTTGTCTTGGTTGATTTTAGTTTTGTTTTTGGGTTATGGTTATGGTTAACATGCAAGTTTATGTAGGTAAATTCAAGCACGAAACATGTAAGGAAAAGGCAGAAGAAAAATGGTACTATAAACTGTAAAAGCGTACCTGGCGAGTCTTCTTGTTCCACCACATGAAACTTAAAATGCATGTTAAGCCAGTTTATGAAGAGCAGGAAAGGTAAAATTTTGGTAATTTTCCTAACCTTATGTCATATCTTGGTGAGTCCTTAAGAGTTTAATTAAGGATGATTTCATTGAGCGAAGCCTATTAAGTTTAATAGGCCTCTGAGGTATCCAACAAGTTAGGAGGGGGAAACAGGTCCATGCCTCCCCTCCTCACCAACTAGTTAAAGCCTCAAGTCCATTTAAACTTATTATGTTGCTTAATGGTTCATCCTATGAATACCCTTATTACTCAATGAACTCTGATGTCTCAATTATCCCAGAGAATAAGGTAATTATCATTTATCATTTAATTTGAAAATTATGTGGGTGAAGACCCTTAAAGGGGCAAGTTANCAATCCTTTGACATTTTTACTTGAAATAGACCCAGACCAGAGAATCCTTTGGACAAAATTTCATGATTTTTTGAATTCTCTGTGATTTATTAGAATTATTTTAAGTTCTAGGCTATTTAATAAAATTAAAATATTTTAGGTGGTGAAAATTAAGTTTTATATTTTTGAAAAAAATCTTCCTAAGATTAGAGAACTCAGAGGAGCAAATTTTATATTTTTTTGATTTTTTTCTTGATTTAATGGAATTATTTTAGTGAAAACTCATTTTTAACCTTTTAAAAAAAATTTTTTTAAGCTTTGAAATTCAATATCTTTATTTAGAAAATCAGGAAAAATATTCTAATTGGTCCTAAGTGATTAGGAAGCAATTTAGAATATTTTCATGAGTTCTTTTATTTTTGTGATTTTTAATTATTTAAATATTTAAAATAGGTTAAAAATCACGTTTTTATTATAAATATTATTTTATTTTTAGAAAATACCCCTGATCACAAAGAGCTCAAAAAACTAAGTTTCATTATTTTTTGAGTTATATTTTGATTTTTTAAAAATCATTTAAATGTCAAAAGTGGTATTTATCTTTAAAAATCAACTTAAGGTGTCAAATGAACTCAAAATATTTTGAAATTTTTATGATGAGCTCTCTGGATCATAAATCACAGTGGAGGTCAAAAATCAAGTCATTTAAATTTTTATATTTTCCAAAATTAAATATCTTAGTGATTTAGTATTTATAAAATTTAAGGATATTTTAATTGACTTGACCCATGAAATTATTTCCAAAAGTTTCTCTAATCATGGTGGACCTTCCAAAATTTTCTTAGGAGTTTATAATTAATGTGCTAATTTCCATGATTATCTTAAGAAAATAATGTGAAATAACTTGAAAAACATGGGTCTCTGTTCAGAAAGCTCCTCTGACTTTGGAAAAATCAGAGAATACTTCCCCTCACAGAGACTACAACATGTCCAAATTCCAAGCCAAGGTGATGTGCCATTATGCATGGAGAATCAAATGATTAAAAATAGTGTTTAATTAATTAAAAATAAAATATGCACCGTTTCACATTGTTTCCCTTTGTTCACTGAGCAAGAGGGTATTTTTATTTTATTTTTGTGATTTTTCTACACAAAGTTATGAATTTTCTAAGTTAAGGGTATTTAAATAAATAAGAAAAGGCCCTATTTATCTATTTAAACCACGCGTGCCACCTCAACCTACGACGGTTCCGAAGGCATGNCACGCGTGCCACCTCAACCTACGACAGCTTCGAAGGCATGCGTGGCGCGCTCTAGTTGGGCGCCGCCATCCACGTAGCTTGCTGACTCGGCCCGCTGTTTATGTCCCGAACTGCTGTCCGGCTTGATCTCCCCCGTTCATTTGATACACGCTCGATCGAACGGCTCTCCATCATTGTCCCCGATAGAATGATCCTGTACCCGTCCCTACTAAAAACTCAAGATCTCAGCCTAAACTCAACTAAATCACTTCGGGTTTGATCCTATGGACTCATCTAAGTGAGACGAACACATCCATACGATGAATGTGCCATAAAATCAAGCCTAAGTAAATGGAGAATCAAAAAAAACTTGGGAGAAGGAGAAGTTTTATACCTTTGCTCTGAGAAGGGAGGCTTCAATTAGAGGTGCTTGACACGTTCGTTGGGGTACAAGGAGGCTAGAGACTGAGTCCCTGGTCTTGGTGTAAGGCCTAGGTATGAATTCGACCAAGCTCGATTTCAGGTGTTATCTAGAGCTATGGTAGAGGCTCTGTGGAAGGGGGATTTGATGGGGCTTTGGCTTCTTTCACTGGATTGAGTCCCTAGTCTTGGTATAAGGCCTAGGTATGAATTCGACCAAGCTCGATTTCAGGTGTTGGTCTAGAGCTATAGTAAAAGATTCTGTGGAAGGGGAATTTGATGGGGCTTTGGCTTCTTTCACTCCTGTGAAGGCGTGGGCACAAGAAATTAAAGTTTGGTGGAGTGTGGAGGTGTATTGGGTTTTGTTCTGGTTTCCGGCAGGTTTTCAAGCTCAAAACTGAGCTCCAGCAATGGGAATGGGTGAGGGAAAATGGTTGGAATGCACTGAGGGGATCTTAGGGAAGCTCTGTGTGAAGTTTGGAGAGACCTCTCTAAAGAAATTTTAACACACCTCCCATGGCCGTGGGAGGTGAGTTTTTATAAAAATGGTCATGGGGTGGCTCTCAGGACCTCTCATGGTCGTGGGAGGTGAGTTTTTATAAAAATGGACATGGGGTGGCTCTCAGGGCACAAGTTTGGGTGCATTGGGGGTCAATTTGAAGGAATGAGCTGGCCTCTAGGGTCAATTTAAAGAAATGGGCTTAGGTGGAGAGCAAAGGAGCTCTTCAATTTGATTTTGATGAGCTGGCCTCTAGGTTTGATTTGGGTGAGGTTCCATGGGAGTGGCTCTCAGTTTTGGGCTTTTTCGGCCACTAGGCTGGTCGGCCGGCCAGGGGGAGGTAGCTAGGAGCTCAGGGAACCCAGAGGAATCCATCACAATAATTTAATGCAAATGTGCTTGGATTTAGCAAAGATATCTTAAGCATGTGCATTTTTGGAAATAAGATCCCGTAATTTGGGGGACCTTTGGTCCATAGCTTGATTTGGCTATAGCTTGGTCTTCAAAAAAATCGGGTCCATAGCTTGGTCTTCAAAATTGGGGTTTTGACCCAAACCAAATCAAATCATGGACCAATTGAGCTTGGATTTGGTTTATTTTGGTCATATAAAAAGTTAATTTGAGTTTATTATTGGAATTAGGGTCAATTGAGGCCCAATTGATGGACATTTGAGTTGGATTTGGGGAAATTTGGGTCTTTAAAGGGCAGTTTGCGGATTTTGGTTAAAGATGGTCAAATTGGCCAAATTGGGTCATATAGTAGTTGAGAGAAATGAAATTAGGAATATTTAGGATTTATTGGAATTTTTTGGGAATTTTGGGAATTTTTGGAATTTTTGAAATTTTGGGTCCAAGAGGGGTATTTTGGTAATTTGGGGGTGTTTTAGGGGTAAAAGGTCAAGATGGGTATTTTGGTAGATTTGAGGTACCAAGCATCACCAATAAGCCATGGACCAATGAGAACCCTATTTTGGGTCCTCTACATAGTGGTCTTAACCAAACCATAACCCTAGGGCTAGTAGGTTTAGGGGACCATCTACGTGAGCATCCCAAAAGATAAAGGGATCTAGGCTAGAAATTTGAGTTCAGGGTTGTGAGTGATTGTGAGTAAGATAAGTGTAGTGAGTGCCTTAGCTCCAGACCAACACCCAAGGTCAATCCTAAGGTCCAGCAATCCTAAGGGTGACTCGAATGCCTTAGCTCCAGACCAACACCCAAGGTCAACCCTAAGGTCGAGTAATCCTAAGGGTGACTCAAGTTGTGAATGCCTTAGCTCTAGACCAAGACCCAGGGTCAACCCTAAGGTTCAGCAACCCTAAGGGATGCCTTGGTTAGAAATTTGAGTGGAAATTTGAGTTTAGGGTTGTGAGTGATTGTGAGTGTAGATGAGTGTAGTGAATGCCTTAGCACCAGACCAACACCCAAGGTCAACTCTAAGGTCCAACAATCCTAAGGGTGACTCATCCTGAGTTTCCCCCAAAGTGACCCCACCTACTAAGTATTTAGAGGTTGAGACCAACATGTGGAACTTCAAGTTAAGTCGAGAAGAGTTTGGAATTTCTAATGGTGAGGAATCCATGTCTAGTTTTCTAAGAATAGTCAATAGGAAAATCCTATGGCTAGACCTTGGGCTACTAAAGAGGAAAAACTAAACCTCAACCAAAAATGAGGTCAACAACTTTCTTACGAGAAGAGAAGAGACGCCATAAAGAGGCAAACAACTTGCTCACCCCTATTCTTGAGGGACACATTTATGAATTGGTCATGAAAGAGACCTCCTCCAGCCAGCCTGCTATGGATGAGGAGTCCGAGTTTCTTATAAAGCCAAAAATAATACCAGCATCAGATGTTCTATGTACGGGTTGCCCTACCTACAATGCCAAAGTACCTGCATGAACGTCAGCTATAGGGGCATTTGTGGAGTGCCCAAACTGTAATGTCATACATATACAACACTACAACAAATTAGTGGAAGATGCATCTACGGATGATGGATCTCAGACCGCTGATTACCTAATAGAGGCAGAGCCATAGGTCCCAATGGATGCAAAACCGTATGTTCCGAGGGGTACAGAGCTAAACGTCCTGTCAGATGCAGAATCATACATTCCGTTAGAGCCAGAGACAGCACACGCGTGGGTTCCCGCTGATATTTAAATGAGGGAATACCCACAACAACTGCCGTCCCTCGGTATGGTGGAATATTATAAAATGAGCAAAGTAAAAAAAGAGACTTCAAATTCTATGAAGAAGTACAGAGAAAATTCATTAACATATTGGAGGGATTAGAACTGTATACCAGACTCTTCTCAGAGACCGATCAACAAAGTATTCTTGACTGCATTTTTAACCTAAGGGACAGAGGTCGAGCATGTTTACTTATGGAAAGGTCCTATTCTGAGCTGAGGAAATGGATGTGAGGAAAAGGGAGGATTACTATCCAGTGTGGCTGCTGCTACAACTTCATAAATGATAGACAAGGGAATCCATCAGGGATCGTCAGACACGATCAAGTAGATCCACTACCTCCAATGGTAAAATGGATGATCTAAAGAATTGTCAGATGTAATATTCTGCCCACTACCTGCATTCCAAATAGTTGTATTATCAACATCTACGACGAGGGTGATTGCATACCTCCACACATTGATCACCATGAATTCATGAGGCCTTTTTGTACGGTCTCACTCATGAGTAAAAGCAACATCTTATTTGGGAAATAAATTGACATCATTGGCCCTGGTGAATTCAGAGGCTCTGTGGAGATTCCCCTACCAGTTGGGTCAGTTCTTGTTCTCAAAGATAATGGTGCAGACGTTGCTAAGCATTACATTCTAGGAGTGCGACACCGCAAGGTGTTCGTGACTTTCCGATGGATGGACAACAACAAAATGGCATATGGGTTTCAACCAGATCCAGAGCTAAAGGTACTACTACCTTACAAGCTATGAGAGGGCTGCACCTCTGAGCACATGCGAAGGGAACTCTTGTCCTGAAGCGTGACTTAGAAGGTCAGCTCGATCAGGAGCTCTTCACAGTAGGAACAGACAGTTAGAGGATTTCTTTCTACTTTACTACATTATAGCAATTTGATATGTATCGGAGATGCTCAGCCTATGTTGTGTACTTGTCGAAAGATATTTTGGATGTACTTTCATGCATTTTGCATATTGTACTTTTTGAGGCATTACACTTGATCTGTAACATTTTGTTGGAAGAGATTAATGAAGTTTCATTTGAAATTGTGTCTTTTTTTCAATTGCCTTTTGTGCGATGGAAGGAAGCCACAATCCACACATTGGTTCAAAATTACAATGAACAATGAACAAAACAAGAAACAAATAAATTTTACCGATAATAAAATTTAAACAAAAATAACCAATAAATAAACAACAAAACAACTCTCTAAAAAAATCAACCAACTAAAATCAAATTTTGAAAACATATTTTGAAAAAATAAATCTGATAAAAAAACAAGAAAAGAAAATAAATCTATTGAGTGGATTCTCTCAATTCCAAGGTCTCTTACTCTTCGCTCGCGCAACACGACTATCCTTGTCTGCATTAACTATTCACATCTTCGCATAGTTGCACATTTTGCACAAAGTCCCACAAAATTCTACATTTCTTCCTAAAAAAATTCAGCCTTTTTCACATAACACATATATTTGGGTTCAACACCTTTTAATCCTTATTTTCAAATCAGTCCCAATTTTCTGATTCACTACTTTTGAGGTCAGTCCTTACCTTCCGACACTCTCTCTTGAGATTGATCACTACCTTTCAATCCTCATTTTTGAATCAGTCCTTAACTTCTGATTCACTACTTTTGAGGTTGGTCCTTACCTTCTGACACTCTTTTGAGATTGATCCCTACCTTTCAATTCTCATTTTTGAATCAGTCCTTAACTTCTGATTCACTACTTTTGAGGTCAGTCCTTACATTTCGACACTCTCTTTTGAGATTGATCCTTACCTTTTAACTCTCATTTTTAAATCAGTCCCTAATTACTGATTAACTACTTTTGAGGTCAGTCCTTACCTTCCGACGCTCCCTTTTGAGATTGATCACTGCCTTTCAATCCTCATTTTTGAATCAGTCCCTAATTACTGATTCACTACTTTTGAGGTCGTTCCGTACCTTCCGACAGTCTCTCTTTAGATTGATCACTACCTTTCTATCCTCATTTTTGAATCAGTCCCTAATTTCTGATTCACTACTTTTAAGGTCGGTCCTTACCTTCCGACACTCTCTCTTAAGATTGATCACTACCTTTCAATCCTCATTTTTGAATCAGTCCTTAACTTCTGATTCAATACTTTTAAGGTCGATCCTTACCTGCTGACACTCTCTTTTGAGATTGATCCCTACCTTTCAATTCTCATTTTTGAATCAGTTCTTATCATCTGATTCACTACTTTTGAGGTCAGCCCTTACCTTCCGACTCTTTCTTTTGAGATTGATCCCAACCTTTCAACTCTCATTTTTTATTCAGTCCCTAATTTATGTTTCACTACTTTTGAGGTCTGTCCTTACCTTCCGATGCTCCCTTTTGAGATTGATCCCTACCTTTCAACCCTCATTTTTAAATCAGTCCTTAACTTCTGATTCACTAATTTTGAGGTAGGTCCTTACCTTCCGAAACTCTCTTTTGAGATTGATCCCTACCTTTCAGTTCTTATTTTTGAATCAGTCCTTAACTTCTAATTCACTACTTTTGAGTTTGGTCCTTACCTTTCGACAGTCTCTCTTGAGATTGATCTTACCTTTCAATCCTCATTTTCGAATCAGACCTGTTGGCGTTATTTCAGTTTGGTTTGTGTGGTTGCCCGTAAGAAGCTGTCGGTCGCCGGAATCGAAATCCCGTTGCCTGCTTCGAAAGGATGTGGAAGTATGAAATCAAACTGACCTCATATTTGTCATAGTTTAAAATGAAAGAGCACTGTACCTCAAATCTTGTATCTATCCCGAAGAATAAACACAAGACTTGAGGATGGGACTCGATTAATTAAACTAAGGAAAGTATGACGTCTGTTTGGTCTGCGAAACCTTTGTATTTGCCGACAAGTTCCCTTATTTAATATAAAGGATTAAACAAGGTTTATATTAAGCTGGGTTCGGACATGCTTCCTATAAGGGCAAGCCCCTATAGTTAATTACATCTTAAATGACCAAAGTTTATTTTTATAGTGAAAAACTCATTTTTAGCCTTTTTTTTAAAAAAAAAAATTATTTTTAAGCTTTGAAATTCAATATCATTATTTAGAAAACCATGAAAAACATTATAATAGTTCCTAAGTGATTAGGAAACAACTTAAAACATTTCCACGAGTTTTATTATTTTTATGATTTTTATGAATTTTTATTTATTTAAATATTTAGAATAAGCCAAAAAATTAAGTTTTTATTTTAAATATCATTTTATTTTTAGAAAATACCCCTGATTACAGATAACTCAAAATACTATCGTAATTTTTTTGAGTTATACTTTGATTTTAAAAAAATTATTTAAATGTTAAGAGTGGTATTTATCTTTAAAAATCAATTTAAGTTATCAAATGAACTCAAAATCATTCAAGTGTTAAAAGTGGTATTTATCTTTAAAAATCAACTTAAGGTGTCAAATGAACTCAAAATATTTTAAAGTGTCAAAAGTGGTATTTATTTTTAAAAATCAACTTAAGTTATCAAATGAACTCAAAATATTTTGAAATTGAATGATGAGTTCTCTGGATCATAAATCACAGTGGAGATCAAAAATCAAGTCATTTAAATTTTTATATTTTTCAAAATTAATTATCTTAGTTATTTAGTATTTGGAAAATTTAAGGATGTTTTAAATGACTTGACCCATGAAATTATTTTCAAAGGTTTCTCTGGTCATGTTAGACATTCAAAAAATTTCTTGGGATTTAATAACCAATATGCTAATTTCCATGATTAGTTTAAGGAAATGATGTGAAATAACATGAAAAGTATGGATCTCTTTATAGGAACCTCCTCTGACTTTAGAAAAATCAGAGAATATTCCTCCTTTCAGAGGCTACAACATGTCAAAATTTCAAGTTAAGGTGATGTGTCAATATGCATGGAGAATCAAATGATTCCAAATAGTGTTTGATTAATTAAAAATATTTTATGCATCAAATGGACTTGAAAATTATTCCACATTATTCTCCTCTGTTCACTGAGCAAGAGGGTATTTTTATTTCATTTGTGATTTTTTACACAAAGTTATGTATTTTCTAAGTTGAAGGTATTTAAATAAATTGGAAAAAGCCCTATTTATCTATTTAAACAGCGCGTGCTGACTAGATCCTACTCAGCTCCGAAGGCATGCGTGGCGCGCTCTGGTTGGACGCCACAATCCACGTAGCTGCTGACTCGGCCCGCGGTTCACGTCTTGAAGTGCTGTCCGACGCAATCTCCCCCATCCATTTGATACAAGCTTGATCGAACAGCTCCCCGTCATCGTCCCCGATAGAATGATCCTGTGCCCGTCCACACTAAAACCTTAAGATCTCAGTTTAGACTCAACCAAATCACTTCAGGCTAGTGGACTCCTCTAATTAAGACGAACACATCCATATGGCTACGGTACCATGAAATCAAGCTTAAATAAATGGAGAATCAAAATAAGCTCGAGAGGAGGAGGAGTCTTATACCTTTTCTCTGAGAAGGGAGGCTTCGATCAGAGGTGCTCGGCACGTTCGTTGGGGTCCAATAAGGCTAGGGATTGAGTCCATGGTCTTGGTGTAAAGCCTAGGTATGAATTCGACGGAGCTCGATTTTAGGTGTTGATCTAGAGCTATGGTAGAGGCTCTGTGGAAGGGGAATTTGATGGAGATTTAGTTTATTTCACTGCTGTGAAGGTGTGGGTGAAGTTAATTTGAGTTTGGTGGACTTTGGAGGTGTCCTGGTTTCCGGCAGGGTTTCGAGCTCAAAATTGAGCTCCGGCAATGGGAATGTGTGAGGAAAAATGGTTGGGATGCACTGAGGGGATCTTAGGGAAGCTCTATGTGAAGTTTGGAGATGCCTCTCTGAGAAAATTTCAGCACACCTCCCATGGCCGTGGGAGGTGAGTTTTTATAAAAATGGCCATGGGGAAGAAATTTTTAGCACACCTCCCATGGCCATGGGAGGTGAGTTTTTATAAAAATGGTCATGGGGTGGCTCTCAACCTCTCATGGTCGTGGGAGGTGAGTTTTTATAAAAATGGACATGGGGTGGCTCTCAGGGCACAAGTTTGGGTGCATTACCTCCCATGGCCGTGGAGGTGAGTTCTTATAAAAATGGTCATGGGGTGGCTCTCAGGGCAAATGTTTGGGTGCATTGTGGTGCTTAGGGGTGATTTTAAATAAAAATGGCCATGGGGTGGCTCTCAAGGCATAAGTTTGGGTGCATTGTGGTGCTTAGGTGGTTTTTATAAAACTGGCCATGGGGTGGCTCTCAGGGCACAAGTTTGGGTGCATTGTGGTGCTTAGGTGGAGGGCAGTTCATGGGGTGGCTCTCAGGGCATAAGTTTGGGTGCATTGTGGTGCTTAGGTGGAGGGCAGAGGAGCTCATAGTTTGATTTAGATGAGCTAGCCTCTAGGTTTGATTTGGGTGAGGTGCCATGGGAGTGGCTCTCGATTTTGGGCTNTAAGCCGGCAGCAGTCCCTGATGCACAATAGCTATCCAGATAGTTATTATAGCTGACTTGTCCTCAATGCCTTATTTAGATCAAGATTGATTAAGTAATAAAGTTATAATCAAAGGCAATTTACTTTAGAGTATCCATTNTGTGATGCACAATAACTATCCAGATAGTTATTATAGCTGACTTGTCCTCACTGCCTTATTTAGATCAAGATTGATTAAGTAATAAAGTTATAATCAAAGGCAATTTACTTTAGAGTATCCATTCCGGGGGTTTCCAAAATGAAAGATCTCTCATTTTTACTCTATGATTGTTTTCCTATTTTCAATTTTCTTAGATGATGAAATCCCTCTTATAAATGAATGCTTTCAAGTAGTGCAAGAACACCAAACAACATTAAACACCAAGAATCATGCCCTCGTTGTTAAAAAAAGTTAAAGTTGAAAACAATAAAGTTAAGTAATACATAAGGCAAAGTTAGGTAATTCTCTCTCTCTCTCTCTTTCTCTCTCTCTCTTCCTCTCTCTCTCTCTCTATATATATATATAAAGAGAGAGAGAGAGAAGTATATATTACCTATAAGGAAAGAAAAAGTTAATTTTTTTGTCTGCCTTCTTTTTTCCACAATAATTATCCTTCAATTAAAAAAAATAAAGGTTCCAAGGGTACTTCTTTGCAGAGTTCTAGAAAATAAAGATGTTGATATGACTTATATTCAAGTCATTAGAGATATGTATACTGGAGTAATTACTTGTGTTCGAACAGAAGGAGGATTGACCAAGTATTTTCCTATTTAAATTGGACTACCTTTGAGCCCATATTTTTTTTGCTTTAGGCTATTTACTAATGATATCCTCCATGTGGATAAGACTACAGAAAGAGTTTAATAAAAGCTTGAATTATGGAGGTTTACATTAGAGTCTAAAGACTTACATATGAGTAGATTTAAAATTGAATACATGGAATGTGATTTTAGTAATAGTAGATCTAGTAGTAGAGTTATAACTATGGGTCATCAAACCATTAAAAGGTGTGAACGTTTTAGATATATCGGGTCTATTGTTCAAAGTGATGGTGATATAGACGGGGAAGTTTTTAGTAGAATTCAAGTTGGTTGGTCGCAGTGGAACAATGCATCAGACCTATTGTGTGATAGAAAAGTACTACTTAGACTTAAAGGAAGATTTTCTAAGATAGTGGAGAGTAGGGATGTGAAAAAAGCTAATTGTTAGCAAACAGTTCATCTTCAGCTCGCCAGGGAGTTTGTGTTTGATTCGTTCGATAAGCAAACGAAACGAACATGAATAATTTTTTTTGTTTGGTTTATAAACGAACCAAACATGAACATTCATGTGTTTGATCGTGTTCGAATTGTTATTTTTTTAATAATTGAACCATTTGTAACTTATTTTCAATAATTTGTAATAATATAGTTGAAGAAATAATATTTTTTTAATAGAGGGATGTTATTTATTTTTCTTTTGGTAATTTGATAATTAATAATTAAATTTATTATCATTTTAATAATTCAAACAATACAAACAAATTTAAAAGATTTCAAACAATTCGAATAATTCAAACAATTCAAATATTTTAAACATTTCGAATTAATTTCAAACAAATCGAACGAATCGAACACGAACACGAGCTCTGTTCGTTCGTGTTTGGTTCATTTACACCCCTAGTGGAATGTTGGCCTTTGAAAGAGAAACAAAAAAGCTAAGTTAAGTATTGTTGAGATGAGAATAATTTGGTGGATGAGTGGCTTAACACTTAGTGACAAATTCCAAAACCAATATATCCGCCAAAAGGTTGGTATGGCACTAGGGGGAGACAAGATTAGAAAAAAGTCATCTTAGATGGTTTGGTCACACTAAACAACGACCGTCTAATGATTTGGTTAGTAGAGTGGATGCTTTAGATTTGACTTATGCTAAGAAAAGTAGAGGTAGACCTAAAATGATTTGATGGTTGTATAAAAAATGATCTTAATTTATTAGAGTTAAATGAAACTATGACACTCAATAGGACACAATGGAGAAGAATAATTTAGTTAGTCGACCCCACTTAGCGGGACAAAGGCTTGTTGTTGTTGATCAAATCTCAATTAAGTGAAGTTTAGTTAAGATTGGCTTTAAAGATTGAGTTAGTGTCTTCAGCCATTACCCTTACTTCCAAAGAGTTGGAGTACAACTGTAATGGAAATCAACAATTTCTATAAATATATAAAGCTAAAACTAAACAATGTTTGAAACTTAATCCAAAGTAATGGTAGTCGAAGATAAGAATAAGGCTACGTTTATATTTTGAATGCTTATGGTAAAGAAAGAATTATAAAAATTGTACAATCCATATAGATCAAAATCTAAAATAAAGAAATTGACAATTTAATCCAACCATTAGCAACATTAAAAAATAAGTAGGCACAAAGAGATTGGCCAAAAAAGAAAAGCAAGAAAAATCCAAATCAAGAAGAAGAGTAAATGGTGCCTTGAAAGCGATTCAACATGCATTAATCCTCTGTATTAATAATACCATAAAATCTTAGAGCATCAACATAGATATGTATCTTTACTCAACTTCACATTTAAAACTCATTTCTAATTATTCTTCGGGAAATTATGAAAAGTTTGCCTCACTAGCTTGAGCAATGTTAGAATTGGTGATATGATCAAATAAAAAATACAAATGGGCATGGAAGCTCAAAGAATCAAAACTATTTCATCTTTGAAGAGGAATAAAATTTCTTGTTAGAAGTTAAATTAGGATTTTTATTTATTCCTTGTTATTTCCTATTTATGTATTCCTTTTATTTTTCGCTAGTTATAGGAGTTTTTATTTTTTGTTTATTTGATTTGATTCTTGTAATCTCGGAGACAAGGGTGTTATTTCTTTCCAAAGTTTAGGATTCTAAGTTTTATTTACTTCCTAAGTATAAGATTCTCCAAACCTTATTGTAAGTTGTATTTAAACAAATATTTCGTAAAAATAAAAGTATTCTGCTCAATTCTCCAAACCTACACGGTATCAAAGCAAGAAATCTTACCCTAGTTGTCGAACCTCCACACCTGTCAGGCTAAATCCCCTTCCTACAGCTGGAACTCCTCACTGCAAGCCTCCTTCCCGGCTTTTTCGTGCAGCATAAATCTTCCTTCTACTTTTTCCAAGGCCGTTACTCCTCCGTGTAGTCGGAATTTCCTGTTGCAATCCCTCCTTCGGTCACAACTCCTTCCTATAATCGAAAAATATTCCCTGCAAGTTGCCAGATGCAGAGATCGACTCCTTATGTGCCTCGGGTGCCAATTTTCTCTCCACCCCCGAGCTTCCATTCGACGTTATTCTTAATTCCGCTAAAGGTTTGGCATCTACCTCAATCCCTCCACAAACCAGAGGACCAGAACACCACATGAATTTCCTAATTACCACTCATAAACTCAACGGTTCCAATTTTCTCCATTGGTCTCAAGTTGTTTTGTTGCTCCTCAAAGGTCATGGTAAATTCGGCCATCTCATGAATACGACTCAAGAACCTCCAAAGGTTAACCCAACATATGTTGTCTGGGAAGTGGAGAAATCCATGATTATGTCATGGCTAATTAATTCCATAGAGACGATTATTAGGCGTTTTTACATGTTTCTTCCGTTTGCAAGTGTCCTCTAGACCGTCGTTCGTGATACCTACTCGAGCTTAGATAGTTCTAGACAACTCTATTAAGTTTCTTATAAGGTTCGCGAGACTAAACAAGGATCGAATACAGTGACCCAATAATACGNTAGAACACCACATGAATTTCCTAATTACCACTCATAAACTCAACGGTTCCAATTTCCTCCATTGGTCTCAAGTTGTTTTGTTGCTCCTCAAAGGTCAGACTAAATTTGGCCACCTCATGAATACGACTCAAGAACCTCCGAAGGTTAACCCAACATATGTTGTCTGGGAAGTGGAGAAATCCATGATTATGTCATGGCTAATTAATTCCATAGAGAAAATTATTAGGTGTTTTTACATGTTTCTTCTGTGCAAGTGTCCTCTGGACTGTCGTTCGTGATGCCTACTCGAGCTTAGGTAGTTCTGGACAACTCTATTAAGTTTCTTATAAGGTTCGCGAGACTAAACAAGGATCGAATACAGTGACCCAATAATACGACTTGGTTGCTTTATGGATAGAAAGTGACCTATATTATGACTATACTTTGGACTCTCCCATAGACATTTCCCTCTTCCATGAGATTTTAACAAATAATCGTGTGTTTCAATTTCTGGTTGGCCTGAACAATGACCTTGATGAAGTATGCAGTCGTATACTTGGTCATGACCTCTTCCGTTAACCCGAGAAGCATTCATGGCAGCTCAACTACTTCAGTCGAGTCGTCAGCCTTAATCTCCAACGGTACTTCATACTCTGTCACGTCGTCTCAAGCCAATCACTCTACATGTGATTTTTTCCACAAACCCTATCATACCCACGACAAATGTTGAAAGCTCCACGGGAAACCGACAAGTAAGACTTTGGCCAAATCTTCTGCTGTTAAAGGTCTCACTACAACCTCGAAATCCACAGCAGTTTAGTCGACCCCTACTCGGACCATTCCCGACTCGTCAGACTCTATTAAGAGCCAAGTAGAACATTTGATTAAGCTGTTTGATTCTAGTCAATTCTCCTCCGACCCGTCGACCTCTCATGTCCGTCAAGGTAATGTCTCTATGGTTCTCGCTAGTTTTGCATATTTGAGTCCGTGAATTATCGATTCAGATGCCACAAACCATGATCGTGTGTTCTCATTTTTCCCCGACATAGTCTCCTTGCTTCGGGGAAAAAACGATTGAAATTGTGGATGGCTCATTAAATTCCATCGCGGGTAAAGGGTTGGTTTAATTAGCAGTCGGACTAACTTTGAAATCCGTGTTACATGTTCCTTTACTTAAGTGTGACCTCTTGTTGTTGAGTACGCTAACATGTCATCTTGATTGTATATCTCATTTTTATCCTGACTCTTGTGTTTTTCAGGATTGTTGTTCAGGGAGAATGATTAGAAGTGCTAAGCGGGTAGTCAAACTTTATTTTTTTCAAGAAAATGGAAATGATAAAGTTAGCACTTAATCTTGCAGTTGTAGTTTTTCTTTTTCTACTACATGTCCAATTATGCTTTTACATTGTTTTGGATCATCCTATTTTTCATTATTTAAAACAATTGTACCATTTGATGTTTATTGATAAAAATACATCTTCTCATAAATGTGAAATTTGTCAATTAGCTAAACATCAATGAGTATCATATCCTTCTAATCCTTACACAATATCCTCCCCTTTTTTCACTTATTCATAGTGATTTATGGGGACCCTCTAAACTTAGAGCAATATTAATAAACGAATCTTCCATAATCTAATTTATGACCACCCTCGGATGTCTTGGGCATGTGTATTAAAATATAAATCTAAAGATGTCACATTTAAAAATTTTCACTTCTTTTTAGGCATGGAAGTAGATCAATCATCTCGGGAGATTTGTCTTCCCAAATGCAAATATGTGATGGATTTATTAACTGCGCATAAATTACTTATTTGCAAACTAGTAGTTATCCCGATGGACCCAATGAGAAATTATTTAAAGTTCCCAATGTCATCTCAATAAACAAAATAAGCTACCAACGCCTTGTGGGAAAACTCATTTACCTTGCCCATACGCAACAACTCACCATTGTCCATCAAATTCTCGACTAACTCAAAGGCATACAGAGCTCGAATTTATTGTTCACTCGTCACACCTCTCGCTCTGTTGTGATTTATACGGATGTTGATTGGGCCGAGTCTGTCCATGATTGACAATCTACCCCGTGTTATTGCTCCTTCGTGTGGGGAAACCTTACCACTTGGAAAAGTAAAGAACAATCCATTGTTGCTCGTAATAGTATTGAAGTCGGGTTTCACTCCGTCATTGGATGTGTGTGAAGCCCTCTGATTGTACATCATGCTTTGTGAGTTACGTATGTTAGACACCGTTCTTCTCTAGTTTTTTTGTGACAATAAAGTTGTCATTAACATTGCTCATAATTTGGTCCATGATCATACCAAACATGAGATTAACTGTCAGTTTATCAAAAGAAACTTGATTTTGGGGAGATTTGTGTCCCGTTTGTCCCATCTGCTGGCCAACTAACTAATATTCTCATAAAAAATCTTCCTTACCTATTGTTTGAAGATTTCAAGTTCAAATTAAATATGATTGACATATATGCTTCAACTCAATGGGGAATGTTAGAAGTTATATTAAGATCTTATTTAATTTATATTATTTCCTATTCTTTTTTTTTTATGGCTAGTTATAGGAGGTTTTATTTTTAGTTTATTTGATTTTATTCTTGCAAACTTGGAGATATGATATTTATTAAGTTTAGGATTCTAGGTGTTTTTTCTTTCCTAAGTTTGGGATTCTAGTAAGTTGTATTTAAGCCCACATTTCGTATCAATAAAAGTATTCTGCTCAATTCACCAAACCTACATTTCTATTAAAGAATTTGGTGAAAAAGGGTGTAACTTGATTTTTAGTGCTACACTTCAAAGGTAAAAAAAAAAGTGTTAAGGTGACAACACGCTATATATAATTTCAAACAATGTGATATTGAGAGTGATAATAAACTCAAATATCCATTCATACATATGGCGTTAAAAATTAGGGAATATAAGAAAGGAATGAAGATTTACCAGTAAAGTGATAAGTTTTCCAACAAAGTCCTTAAATAATAACTACTGTAAGAATTGCATTCCTAGAAAGCAAAGAAAAGTCAATTTTTTCAAAGGCTAGAAGGTAACACAAAACTCAAAAGTTGAACAATGTATGCCAAAATTTGGGGATCATCATCAAAGGAATCACTTGAGGTCTATTTGGGGCAGCTGCAATTTATTCAGTTTATGCTGATAAGCAGCAACTTATCCAATTTATGCTGATAAACAGTTTATCCAGTTTATGTTGATAAGCAATTTATCCAGTTTATGCTGATAAGCAACTTATCCTGACAATCTGCATATTTGCAACTGATCATGATAAGCTCGCTGACTATTTGGTTTGTGCGTTTGGAAAACAACTGATTTTGCATAAATGACTATTATGCTCATGTTTTTAAACTCGGTAAATGCATTAAAGATTGACCAAATATCCTAACTTTAACCAGTAAATATTTCACCTCTATGATCATTTTTTTTAACCAGCTAAATGATAATTTTTTTATTCATCTAAGCAATCAATGTCCATCAATCTAACCCTAGGCTAACTATAGAGTCATTTTTACAATAATTATTTCTAATAAAAACAATTTAACAAATTTCACATCAGAAAATATGTTCAATTACCCATAATATGCAATTAACCAAAGAAGATGATCACATAAAAGTCGAGCTACAAGCATGACAGAAAAATTTGATCTTCAGCTGCTTATAGCAGTAGCCTCTTCAAATTAATTATTTAATCAAATTTTCAATATAAATTAGTCGAATGGTTGTCACAAATAATTATTTTTTTGAGGCTCAATTCCCTTTCAGTCATATATAAGACCACCCTCATTATTCATCATCATCAACATTAGCCTTATCCCAACAATTTAGGTTATGATCACGAATCCTCAAATTTCATTTAATTCTTGTCGAAAAATGTCTAACCTTCAGTCAAAAACAAGCATTTTATATGAGTTACCTGCACCACATAATCCTGAAGAAATATTTTTTTTTAAAAAAAAAAAGTCCATAACAAAGACTAATCCCTGGACAACAAAAAGAACTTCAAAGAAAGCAGGGATTTCAATAAAACAAAAAATAATCAAAAAAGAATAAGAGAAGTTTTAACAGATCTTTAAATATATTTTAGAAAAAGAGCACCTCTTGACTGCTTGAAAGGGAATAAGTAGGGCTGAGCTGCGCCGTTGGATCCTGATGAGCCTGCTGCATCCATGTCCATCAAAGATTAGATCCAAAGAAAACCTAACGGATCCATCAAAGACCCAAATCGCTCATCTCAAGTTTTTCCGAGGTTAGGATTGACGATCCAACAAAGCTTACCTTCTCTGTTGAAATCTTCTTCTCATTCCCACGCCGCTTGTCACGTCAATGTCTTCTTCACCTCGCTGCGGTCAATACTNGAGTCAAAAACAAGAATTTTATAGCAAGATATGAGTTACCTGCACCACATAATCCTGAAGAAATATTTTTTTTTTAAAAAAAAGTCCATAACAAAGACTAATCCCTGGACAACAAAAAGAACTTCGAAGAAAGCAGGGATTTCAATAAAACAAAAAAAAATCGAAAAAGAATAAGAGAAGTTTTAACAGATCTTTAAATAGATTTCAGAAAAAGAGCACTTCTTGACTGCTTGAAAGGGAATAAGTAGGGCTGAGCTGTGCCGCTGGATCCTGATGAGCCTGCTGCATCCATGTCCATCAAAGATTAGATCCAAAGAAAACCTAACGGATCCATGAAAGACCCAAATCGCTCATCTCAAATTTTTCCGAGGTTAGGATTGATGATCCAACAAAGCTTACCTTCTCCGTTGAAATCTTCTTCTTATTCCCACGCCGCTTGTCACGTCAATGTCTTCCTCACCTCGCTGCGGTTGATACTTCCTCACTCCTACCCGAAACGAAGGAGAGGGGAGCACGACCGCGACCTCCAGAGTTGGCGCGAAGGAGAGGCGAAGAGCAGAGGGCACGGGTGGAAAATTCACCCGAATGCGAAATGAAGACGCGGGACGGGGGGTCGATCCCGCATCCCCGTCTATCAAGGATCTCAAAACGTCGTTTTGGGATAAGTTATATGAACGCTCAAGCCAAACGACACGGCTGCGATTTGAAAACGCCGTCCGCACCAATAAGCTGTCCCAAACAGACCCTAGTGGCTCACAATACTAGATGAAATCCATTGGAGAAATGTAAGGGCATATTTAAAAAATAAATAAAATNAATACTTCCTCACTCCTACCCGAAATGAAGGAGAGGGGAGCACGACCGCGACCTCCACAGTTGGAGCGAAGTAGAGGCGAAGAGCAGAGAGCACGGGAGGAAAATTCACCTGAATGTGAAATGAAGACGCGGGAGAGGGGGTCGATCCTGCATCCCCGTCTATTAAGGATCTCAAAGTGCTGTTTTGGGATAAGTTATATGAACGCTCAAGCCAAACGACACGGAGGCGATTTGAAAACGCCGCCCGCACCAATAAGCTGCCCCAAAGAGACCCCTAGTGGCTCACAATACTAGATGAAATCCATTGGAGAAATGTAAGGGCATATTTAAAAAATAAATAAAATTGATTACTTCGATACTTTTAAAAGTTGGAATAGTGTGGTAGAAAATGAGGACGGCATAAAAATAAAGTGCTCAAAATCAATTAATAGAAGAGTATGATGAAAGGAATTTAAGAATTTTATAACTAATGTTATATGTACAAAGACAACAGTTCCAAGAGCATCACAACATAATGGAATTATTGGCACACAACCTAACTAGGAATGAAAGATCTGNCCGGCATAAAAATAAAGTGCTCAAAATCAATTAATAGAAGAGTATGGTGAAAGGAATTTAAGAATTTTATAACTAATGTTATATGTACAAAGACGACAACAGTTCCAAGAGCATCACAACATAATGGAATTATTGGCACACAACCTAACTAGGAATGAAAGATCTGGATAAACTTGGTTGCACTCAATACATAATAGGCGATAAGAATATAATATTTGATAAACTCCTAAGAGTGTTGGCATTCACACAATCAAAGATGAAACACCTGCAATATACTTGAGAAGGTATCGAATAATGCTTAAGCCTACTAANCGGTTGCATTCAATACATAATAGGAATATAATATTTGATAAACTCCTAAGAGTGTTGACATTCACACAATCAAAGATGAAACACCTGCAATATACTTGAGAAGGTATCGAATAATGCTTAAGCCTACTAATAAGTAGTCTCCCTCCTTACATTATGTGCTGCTTATCAGGGTTCTTGAACCTGAGAATTTTGAAGTAACATAGTTTAAAGATTTATCAAGTGAGAGAAGGCGGTGAAAGAGGAGCCGAAATCCTTGTATAAAAACAGCACACGAACATTAACAGAGCTACCAATGAAGAAAAGGGAATTGCAAACAAACAGAGTTTTCATATCATGGAAAAGCACAATGGTAGTAAAACGACCAAGCAAGGTTTGCTGTAAAAGATCCCAGTAAAACAATACATTTACATGAGAATCTAGACAATTTGGCAATTAGTTCTAGCAAGTCAATCTTAAACAGCAAACTTGAGCATACCAACTGCATTTGATACAAGGGACATTTACATACATTCCGCCCAATTCATATGTATTTACATATCAAACACCTAAACTTTGCTTTTGACATTTATGCAAATCTTCCTTGATAAACGAATTCATATCCTCATACCCAAAAAATTATCAAAACTCGTCCTAAACTATATAACGCTACTAGCCTTTATATATTTGAAAGAAACCATCTTTCAGATACGATATAACCCCTCAAATGAGAGATTTTTTATTCGTTATCAGCACGCTATATTAAACCAAAATCTTTTGTATAGCAATATCGATGTGAATTCGATTTCTAAGTCCANGCATTTACATACATACCGCCCAATTCATATGTATTTACATATCAAACACCTAAACTTTGCTTTTTTAGATTTATGCAAATCTTCCTTGATAAACGAATTCATATCCTCATACCCAAAAAATTATCAAAACTCGTCCTAAACTATATAACGCTACTAGCCTTTATATATTTGAAAGAAACCATCTTTCAGATACGATATAACCCAACAAATGAGAGATTTTTTATAAGTTATCAGCACGCTATATTAAACCAAAATCTTTTGTATAGCAATATCGATGTGAATTCGATTTCTAAGTCCATAAAAAGGACTGAGAACAAGGGTTTCAAATTCAGTCGAAAAATTTCAACTTTTTTTTCAGTGACAGTGTTTTACATGAAATACCTGGTAAATTACAAGGAGAAGCAGGCCAATGAGGATGAAGAAGCCGAAAAGCCACCCTATGATAGCTCCGACCATCGCCGTCAATACGCCCTCCGGAGCGAAAAGGCCGGCGTTTTGCTTCTCTGTTTTTGGTCTCCTCTTCGTCTTTTGCTCTACCAATCCGATTACGATAAGGAGAAGAGAAGATCTAGCTCTAGCAGAGTTAAAACCAAGGAGCCAGAGCAGCGCCGGCGATTACCAGACAGAAATAGAATTCAGAGACCTCATTTGGGCGGTGACTGGTGGCATCATAGTGGCTGTCAAAACGTTCTTCGCGAACAGCTCGTGTTCGCTCGAATCGCGTTCGACTCCTTTGCTAGGTTAAGAAGCCGAACACGAATAAAGAATTCATCAATAACATATCTACCTATCTATATATATACATACATATATATATATATATATATATATACATATNGTTTTTGGCCTCCTCTTCGTCCTTTGCTCTACCAATCCGATTACGATAAGGAGAAGAGAAGATCTAGCTCTAGCAGAGTTAAAACCAAGGAGACAGAGCAGCGCCGGCGATTACCAGACAGAAATAGAATTCAGAGACCTCATTTGGGCGGTGACTGGTGGCATCNTTATAATCAATTAAAAGTAGTAATTAAAAAATAGAATAAAAATTATTAAATTTAATTCAAATGATGTTTTATTATAAGTAATAATTTTTAAATCTTGTCATAACACTTAGCAACTTATGGGTCTATAATTAATTAAAAGTATTAATTAAGAAAGTACAATAAAAATTATTAAATTAGATTCAAATGATGTTGTAATATAAACAAAAAATTTTAAATGTTGTCATAACCCTTAACATCTTATGGCTATGTGATTAAAGTTGTCGAAAAGATTTTTTGTTCATGAACAGCTCGTGTTCGGCTCGTTAAACAAACAAGTCAAACACGAACACACTTTTCGAACTCGAAATATAAATGAATCGAACATGAGCGAGCCCAAACTCACGATACTCGTACCCAACACTCCGTTTCGGACGGCGGCTCGCACCTAAAAGAGTTTTGACAGGTTTTTCTTAAAACTGCGCTTAAAAACCCACCACTCCTAACTAGACATGATGGCAACCTTTTTTAATTGTGCATGCCTGTTTATTGGCATTTACAGAAAATTCAAGTGAACAAATATTTAGTAGATTTTCTAATATTTTCACTTATTAAATTTATAAGGTTGGTTCAAAAAATTTATTGAAACGTAATTAGTCTTTAACTTGTTTTAAGTCCTAAAAAATGTTTTTATTACAATCGCTAAATTCTTAAACTATGCACTCTTAAAGTGCTTGAATCATTCCATGCATTTCTAAATTGCTTGGGACATGCCATTCACTTTATTCACTAAAACCAATACTTCAGGCCAAATTCAATACCGTTATTTAAGAGGAAACTGAAAAGAAATTGATAAGGAACTATGTTTTCCAAGTCCTAGATTTAAATTTACCATTTTGTTAGTTTGTCAATATTTATGTTTGACGTGTGCTAGAAGATTTACCGTGATTAAGTAATGAATTATCATTTTAGAGTTGTACTAAAATCTAACACACAATAAAATAAAATAATCAATACAAACATCAGAAGTTTTACATAGAAAACCTTAAAAAGGAAAAAATCACAAACTCCTGTCGAGTTAAAAGTTTCACTATGAGTTGTTAATTGCACATATAGTCTCTTGTCGGATAGACTGGGAAGGGTTACACGATATGTCGAGCTACAACATTCGTGCAGAAAATAATTTGTTCCTCCACAGTAGGGACCGATCACAGTGAGTGATTTGTTAGAGCTTCAACACACTATCTTTTGGGTTGGCATTATGTTTAGGATGATACATTGAATCATAGGCTTGCTACATGATTTCACGGTGTCGGTTGTGCTTCGCACGAAGCTGTCGCAAGGAACAGCGTGGTCAGTGGCTGCAGAAGCTGGAATCATTCGTTGGATCGTCGGTGCAAAATACTAAACTTTAGCTCCCTATTTCACATTCTTTAGTCTTCCTCTGCTTTGAGGTATAGTCCCCTACTCAAGAGAGGGGTGGGGCTCTATTTATAGAGTTCATATAGTGAATAGAAAGTAATATATATAACCTGAATTGGATGCCTCGGAATATTTCCTATATTAGACAGTGTTATGTGGACATTTAACTGTCTTGATGATGTCAATTGAGTGATATTAAACTCGTTAGATTTTTCTTCTTGACATGCTTGATTTAACTATATGCTTGCAAGTTTCATAATATGTTTGACATTTCAATTATACATTAAAAGCTTTTAAATGTGATTTGATGGCTTTGATTTGATTTGACTAGTTTTGGTATCCTTGGGTCCGTCTCGTCGGGTCGGTCGGTTTGATTATAAGTTTGTTGAAATCCGAGTTATGAATGACTTTTAATTTAAGTTTAAATATTTTTTGTTAAAAAATATTTTGAGATCAATATCATGTATTGAGATTTGTGTCAGGTAATTAAATTTTGTTGATGGCGCATAAATGTTAAATCCTACTTAAATCATTGCCATGCAAACCCTAAATAACCCTCAATTATACTTTTGAATGAAAATACATCAACATTGAAATATGAGAAATATTTTCAACTATTCACTTGGAAATTTGAACTTAAATGCATTTGAACTTCACTCTTCTAAGTATCTTGTTTGGCATTGTGAACGCACAAAGATGAGAATGCAAGCACAAACAAACACGATCAAGTTAGAGTCCTCTTGCATGTAATTTTATAAAGTGATATAAATAATTTAAAGTGGGATTCTCCAAGTTTGTATACTTGGGTTAGCAAAAAAAAAAAAAAGTGCTTGGGATATAATGATGTCTGCATATATAATGTTTTTCACATTTTTCCACTTTAATGACATGTTGTTTCATCAGTTATAACTATAGTTGGGTTGAGATTAAGAATATTGACTCAATTAGAGGAATGAGAATAATTGAGACATACTACACCTTACTTGTTAATTAAGTTGATCCTCCAAATTATGAATGTTGAGAGCAGAGCCTCGATTACAATCACCCCGCTCCCCTCCTTATAGTTCCTCAAGAAATCTCTAATTAATGTGATGCCCATAGATTGACGTGACCGACAAATTCCATATTATGTACATAAGCTAATGCACGTAGAGCATTTCATGTTGCCTCATGAAAATGTGAATTAGCGACCATTATGATATGCAATTCTATAGTTTTATGTTGATATAGCAAGATGACTTGAATTTAAAGACAGCTTTTGGATGATTGGTTTTTGGCCTTAGCTAGTCCAATAGCTTAGATGAGTTGGATATTGGGATGTGTTTGATCATTTGCTTTTATGATTTTGGGTATAATGGTCTGGTGGGCGAACTCGATCAATTTAACATGATGACTAGTCATATGAAAAATCTTGATGAAAATCCATTTTAATGAGATATCAAATTATAATAATCAAACAATATCATTGTGTTTGAATATAATTGATCACTGTGTAGTTTTATTTGAGCTTAAAAAAATGAGACCTCACATCCCATTGAGTGTTGGCTTCTCAAATGCATGAAGTTGTCTAATTGAGCATCTGGTATCACATGACAGAGCGTGCCTCAGTCTTTTATTGGTAAAAAAAAGGACTCTTATGATAGCTCTAGCAATTTTACCTTTTTTAGAAGTCACTTTCCACGACCGTCAAAAGTTGCAACACATTAGTCATATTTTGGATTGCATGTATTATAACAAAATAAAGAGTAATGACTTCTATAGTGATTCTATCTAATTAATAAAATAAGAAGTATACAACTTATACATTGGTGTTTATCAAAGCAAGTAGTTAATAGTCTTATTGATTGTGAGTAAATAAATGTAAAAGCTTATATAAGATAAAAATTGGTGGAGAAAAAACATTATATGTTGGGTAATGGAACGTCGGTGGGTACAAGTAGACAACAGGAGGGCATTAATTTGAATTTTTCCCCAACGACTTCAATCAAGATTTACCAATTAGTACTTTTGGAAATATACGCCTTTTGTCATGTTGGACATTGTTGATCTATTTGATTGATCATACGAGTGAAATGAAACATCACAATAAATCTCCATGTTCAATTATTTGGATTTCCACCCTTATCATAAGTGGCTCCAAATCTTCATGTACACTCCCACGTGTGATTATTATTCTTCTGTGACATTTCTTACCGTAAAAGGAGCGGATTCAAACTCTTGATTTAAAAATGAACTGTGAACAATAGAGCTGCACCCTGGGTTCAAAAACTAACTCTAGGCAAGCCTATATACATAATACAATCTTGAAGGCTAATTAGAACTAGATTCAAACAAGGTTAAAACATAATATGATGTTTGAGCATAATTTTTTATTCAATTTGAGTTCAAATAAGATTTGAACCAGGTTCATACACCATAACACACGTTTCACCATAATTGAAACTTAGTTTTTATGCACAGTGGGATTTGAAAATTAGCTACAAATCGGTGGTCTATAACTTAGTTTGAACTTAGGGTCCAAATATTATCTTCAAATAAGAGACTTAAAAGTTATGTCAAACTAGTTTTTAATAAAATCCAAATACAATAACCTCAGACCAATCTGTAGATAATATTTAAATAAAGCTTACACAACGTAAATATCTTTATTTTAGATTCATCTACATAAATAAAGTGTTCTATATAAAAACAATGTCGATGTTAATATTTAGTATCGATAAAGGTAGAATACATTTTGAATATTCTTTAACATACTTTGAATTCAATTTAAACAAAAATTAACAATGGCTCGAAGAGGTTTGACCAAAGGTCGAATAAGGCTTCAACCACCTTTAAATTTTTTTCGAGCTCGAAGTAAATAAAATTTAAACCAATTTTATTATTCCTAACATTTTATAGTGTTTAAATCTCATTAAAATCTATTTTGATTTATGATTTGCAGCTTGTTCTTAAAAAAAAATTCGAACCAATAAAAAATCATTTCTCGTTTTTATTTATATTATTATTTTTATTTAAGGTTTTTTTTAAATTTTTTTTAATATATCGAAAATTTAAATTTCGGTTTATGTAAAATCGATCAAATTAAATTTTGATTTGAATGGTTCGATTATGTTAATGAATTGTTTGATTCGGTTGATTATATCATAGATTTCAGTTCATTTTGATTTGCAAAAATTTTCAAGTCAATACATCTGAACTGACTGAATGCACGCCCCTGGTGAGGATTAAGCCCGATCGGCACAAACTTCAAGCTCAAATTTCATGTTAGTGTTGATGATCATAAATGCATATGGCTTTTGGGGGAAGAGGATGGTTGAAGAATGAAAATTTGTCTTATGATGCTTCATAAATCATATATTTGATTCTCTATTGGAATTTTGAGTAGATAACAACTAATTTGGCTCATCAAAATTTCAAATATGTTGTATTTAATCCTCACTTATACAATCAAATCTCTTATATTAGCTACCCTAATAAAGGGGCTTTTACATATGTAACGCCCATATGTTTGATATATCAATCGCCCAAATCTTTAATTTTTTATGTGCATACTATTTGATTCTCATGTTTTCAACAAGTAATAAGAAATTAAAGTTTATGTGATTTTGACATGTTAGTACGTAATAATTGGGTGGTGGGCATATAAATTTGATTGTATAAGTGAGGATTAAATACAACATATTTGAAATTTTGATCAGCCAAATTAGTTGTTATCTACTCAAAATTCCAATAGAGAATCAAATATATGATTTATGAAGCATCATAAGACAAATTTTCATTCTTCAACCATCCTCTTCCCCCAAAAGCCATATGCATTTATGATCATCAACACTAACATGAAATTTGAGCTTGAAGTTTGTGCCGATCGGGCTNCAAGCTTGAAGTTTGTGCTAATCGAGCTTAATCCTCACCTGGGGCGTGCATTCAGCCAGTTCAGATGAATTGATTTGAAAATTTTTGCAAATAAAAATGAACTTAAATCTATGATATAATTAACCGAATCAAATAATTCATTAACATAATCGAACCAGTCTAAATTTTAATTTAATTTGATCGGTTCGATTCTATATAAACCGAAATTTAAATATTAGATATATTAAAAAAATAAAAAAAGGCTAAACAAAAATAATAATATAAATAAAAACGAGAAATGATTTTTGATTGGTTCGAATTTTTTTTAAAAACAAGATCCGCAAATCATAAATCAAAATATATAAAATTTAAAACTATTATCCGAAATATTATTTTAAAAATCGAATCAAATCAATAGACGACTCGGTCCGATTTATTTATTTTTGGATGTATCCAAACCGGGCACACCCCTAGTCGCGTTCCGGCGGACCTTCTGGTTTAGCGTAGGCGGGAAGGAGAGCAAGCGAGCACTTCGACAATGGAAGCTTAGAAGCAGTNTTTGCACCCAAAATCATGGACCAATTGATCTTGTATTTTGTTTAGTTTGGTCATATCAATAGTGAATTTGAGTTTAGGATTGGAATTGGGGTCAATTGAGATCAAATTGGTGGACATTTGAGTTAGATTTGGGGAATTTTGGGTCTTTAAAGGGCAATTTGGGGGTTTTGGTTAAAGCTGGTCAAATTGACCAAATTGCATCATGTGGTAGTTGAGATAAATTCCATTGGGAATATTTAGGATTTATTGGGATGTTCTTGGAATTTTTGGAATTTTTGGAATTTTGCGCTATGGAGGGGTATTTTGGTAATTTGGGGGTGTTTTAGGGGTAAAAGGCCAAGATGGGTATTTTGGTAGATTTGAGGTACCAACAATCACAAATAAGCCATGGGCTAATGGAAACCCCATTTTGGGTCCTCTACATGGTAGTCTTAGCTAAACCATAGCCATAGGGCTAGTAGGTTTAGGGGATCATCTACCTGAGTATCCCAAAAGATCAAGGGATCTAGGCTAGAAATTTGAGTTCAGGGTTGTCAGTGATTGTGGGTGCAGATAAGTGTAGTGAATTCCTTAGCTCTAGACCAGCACCCAAGGTCAACCCTAAGGTCCAGCAATCCTAAGGGTGACTCATCTTGAGTTTCCCCCACAGTGACCCCACCTACTAAGTATTTAGAGGTTGAGAGCAACATGTGGAACTTCAAGCTGAGTAGAGAAGAATTTAGAATTTCTAATGGTGAGGGTTCCATGTCTAGTTTTCTAAGAACAGTCAATAAGAAAATCCTATGGCTAGACCTTAGGCTACTATAGAGGAAAAACTAAACCTCAACCAAAAATAAGGTCAACAAGACTCTAACTTCTGATTCACTACTTTTGAGGTTGGTCCTTACCTTCCGACACTCTCTTTTGAGATTGATCCCTACCTTTCAATTCTTTTTTTCAAATCGGTCTCTAAATTTTGATTCACTACTTTTGAGGTCGGTCCTTACCTTCTGTTGCTCTCCCTTGTGATTGATCCTTAACTTTCAATCCTCATTCTGGGATCAGTCTTTAACTAAGGATTCCTTTCTTTTTGGGGTTGGTCCCTAATTGCCCATCTTTTTCTAAAATATTTACCTAAATTTTAAATCGCACACCAAGTTCAACACTTAAACACTGGTTCCCATCTTCTATAAATACTTGAAATTTGAAAACTCAAAAGCCACTCTCCAATCCACAGCAAGAGTTCCTACCTCCTGATCTTCATCAAATATTCATCTGCTATATTCCCAACAAAAATAACTGTCACTCAAATTCTACACTGCTTCTATGTCTGTTGACTTAGGAGTCTATATTAGTTTTATTGATCTAGTCGGTCAACACCAATACACTCGGTGTGCTTGCCCATCACATCACACCTATTGGGGGTCCATTTGTTGACCTCACTTTTGGTTGAGGTCTAGTTTTCCTCTTTATTAACCTAAGGTCTAGTCATAGGACTTTCTTATTGACTATTCTTAGAATACTAGAAAAGGAACCCTCACCATTAGAAATTCTAAACTATTCTTTACTCAACTTGAAGCTTTACATATTGGTCCTAACCTCTAGCACTTAGTAGGTGGGATCAGTATGAGGGAGCTCAAGGAGAGTTCCAATAGGACTGTTGGACCTTAGGGTTGGCCCTGGGTGTTGGTCTAGAGCTAAGGCACTCACCAGCAATTACCTCACTCACAACCACTCACATGCAAAAACCAAAATTTCTTGGCTTTGATCCCTTGATACTTTTGGGATACTCTTGTAGATTGTCCCTTAAACCCACTGGCCCTAGGCTAGGGTTTAGCTATGACAAGTACATAGAGGACCTAAATAGGGATCTCATTGGTCCATAGCTGACATGTGGGGGCCAATGATCCTTAGATACTGCTAATATGCAAAGTACAACAATAATTTAGATTATATTTTACATATATTTCCTTACTTTGCAATAAAACCAAAAACTTGATCCTGAAGAAAAATTAGAATTTAAATTTTAATTTATATATATTGGGATACTACACAACTATACATATCATTATCAAGTAATATAGGACTTTTTGATTAAGACTTGAATATCAAACCCACTGGGAATTTATACAATATGCTCTTTTAGAAAACTTTCTATTTTTAAAAAGACAATTACTTAAACTAAATAAATTTTACAGTAAAAAAAATTCAAATATTTTTGGTATTTTTGATATTTTGACAAAACAGTAACAACTTAAAAAGATTACTAGAGTTTTGTAGATGAAAAGCGCTTAATAAGAAAAATATCTTTCTTCTTATCATGAATCAGTAATAAGTATAGAAATTTTGTTGTGGAAGTATGGTAGTGAAAAGTACTTAATATGAAAACTTCTTCTTCTTATCATGAATCAGTAATAAGTATAGGAATTCTGTTGTGGAAGTATGCAAATTTTTGTGCCAAATAGGAGCAATAATATTTTTTACCCTTACTATAGATGCTATAAAGAACATTGGCTAATTTAAATTTTAAATAGTTCTGAAGACCGGCTAAGCAGGAAAAATACTAGCTCTCACTCTAGATTTCCCTCAATTTCCTCCACCTAGGGGCTAACATCTCGTACCAGAACCTAAAACAATAAACCAAGTTAGGGGCTTTAACCTATCACTTTAAAGTCCTATAACTCGACACCCTTCAATGAATATTTCACTATTTATTTGCTCTCAATCATATGAACTACATTCTCATTCTACAACCTCATATGATTCTTTTCAATTGTTGACTGAGACAATACTAACCCGGTTCTTACATATTCTCACAACAATTTTTAACATCTGGATTGGTCAAATCAAGAAGTAAACAAAGTGAATGTATTTAAATCATCACAACTTCTTCCAACATTAAATATCAATACTCTCCACAATTTCCATCCAAAACTTAATTACTAATCATTTTAAGAAGAAGGATAAATAAAACTACTCAGAATCCATGGAGAAAATAGAACCACACTTTAGTTTAAAAGTAGAAATCATTGTCAAACCAACAATAAGTCTTAATTAAAACCAAAAGTAGTCTTAAGGCAAAAAGATAAAAAATTATCTCAAGTTCTCCACCAAACTCTTGAAGTTCCTTTGAATCTTTTCTCTTTACAATCACTTAAAATAAAATAACAAAAAGGATAAAATAAAAGTAAAAGTGGTGCCTGAAAATCTCTCCGAACTTTGATGAACTTTCAAAACTTTTCAAGTATTTTCATGACTTATTTCTAATTCCTCTCTTCTTTCTTTTATAATTTTCCAAAAGGTGCCTTGGTTTCTCTTTAAAATATTTCTAGATTTGATGTATTTCCAGAAGAGATGCATCCGTTCTTGATAATTTTCGTCCATGGTGGATATAACCACCAGTTAAGCCAATGGGTGCCTTAAAAACCTCTTCAAAATTCATAGTCCCCAGTGCATTATTTTTAAAATCTTCAAATTTATATAAAATGCACTATTTGCTTAAGTAAACCACCCCTAAATGGTCTCACAACACTTAATTGACTATTTTCCACTTCCTATAAGTTCCCTCATTCTCAAAATTCTCCTTAATAACTATTTCAATTCGAGGCTAAAACAACACAATTTTCACAAAAGCAAACTTATATTAATTCACAAACAAGTACTAATTATATTGACACTTAATTCTCACTCCAAATAGTTTCGGATGAGAAAATTTTCCTAAGCACAAAACACTTAACTCACATTCATAATTAAACTCATAAGTAACATAAACACTAACACATGTCTTAAATACTAAAAACACTTAAAGGCAGCAACTTTAATGACACGAAAACAAACATAGAACGCAATTCCACACTTCATTAGAAGGAACAAATTCAGGTCTTTCATTAGTCTCTCAAGGGGCAACTGGAATATAAAGTTGATAAAAAGGACGGTGATGATGTGCTCTGATGCAATCTTCTTCAATCCACTTTTACTAAGGAAACATCTCCTTATCTGCTTCCTCTATATAATTAGTGTGACTAAATTACATTTTCAGTTTCCATCCAATATGCTCAAGATGTGCATGACTCTCCAATACCTTAGTCTCCAATACAGACATGGTATTTTCAATTTTATTGATTTTCTCTGATATCCCTTCAATACTAACTGCTAAGAAACCGTTATACATCTCTTGTGCACTTTGACTAGTGAATTTCTTCCTCATGGTCTCTTCCTTCTTCTTCAAATCCATCTCCCATGAAGACATCATCTTAAAATATCCTCTTTTAAAATTTAGGGCTTGAAATGATCTGGGGTGAAATTCCTTCACTAAACCCTTCTATTTAAAGGCCTAAATTCTTCCAATAACTTTTAGATACAATTAGAAATTGCCAAGACACATTTTTGTAAGCTTCTAGAAAGTTTTTCCTTCTAGAATATTAATTTCTCACATGTTTTTAAACTATCGCACTTAAGCGTCGGATTTGGCGCTTAAGTGCTAGTGCACATTTTTACACAAGTCAACTTAACATCCAAATTCTCATTTTAACATGTCCAAATCACTAATTTAAGTCTTAAAATCAATATTAAAACATAATAATCTAAAAAATACTTCCCAAATTTTCTTAATCAGACATAAGACAATAATAAAAATAAAAACACATTGATACTTATAGGTTGCCTCCCACAAAGCGCTTGGTTTTACGTCGTCAGCCCGACATAACCAATGCTTACTTTGGTTGACCCAACATCATTCCATCATTAAACTTCTGTCGATCCCCTATGTAATAAAGTTTCAATCTATGCCCATTCACTTTAAAGATTTTCTTAGATTTAGGATCTTTAATATCCACAGCTCCATAAGGATATACTTTCATTACAATAAATGGGCCCATCTACCTAGATTTAAGTTTCCCTAGAAAAAATCTTAACCTTGAATTATATAGTAAAAATTTTGCCCTGGTTGAAAAAATTTAGTAAGAATCTTTTGATCATGCCACATCTTCATCTTTTCTTTATAAATTTTGACACTTTCATAAGATCCATTCCTTATCTCTTCAAGCTCATTTAAATGTCATAATCTTTTCTCACCAGCGCCTTTCAAATTATAATTGAACTCCTTAACTGGTCAATATGCTTTATGCTCAATTTCAACTCGTAAGTGACAAGCTTTCCCAAATATTAGCCTATATGGGGCCATTCCTATAGGAGTTCTACATGCAGTCCTATAAGCCCACAAAGCATAGTCAAGTTTGACTGGCCAATCCATTTTTGTTGGATTCACAGATTTTTCCATAATTCTGTTAATTTCCCGATTGGATAAATCAGCCAAACCACTTGTCTGAGGATGATGAAAAGTAGCAATCCTATGATTTATATGATTTTTATTTAATAACTTCTCCATTATGGAATTTCTGAAATGACTTCCCCCATCAGTAATGATAACTCTTGGCATCCTAAATCTACAAAATATATGGAATTTCTAAAATGACTTCCCCCATCAGTTATGATAACTCTCGGCATCCCAAATCTACAAAATATTCTGTTTTCAAAAAGTTTGCAACACTTTCAGCATCACATCGAGGTAAAGAACCAGCTTCTATCCATTTGGATACATAGTTCACTGCTAACTAAATATATAAATTTCTGAAAGATGGTATAAATGGTCCCATGAAATCTAATCCCCAAACATCAATATTTTAACTTCTAGCATATAATTTAGGGGCATCTCATTTCTTCTAAAATATGGCCTACTCTTTGACATCTATCACAAGTTTTGATAAAAGAATTAACATCTCTAAAAATTGTAGGCAAATAAAATCCAGTTTGTAGAATTTTGTATGTTGTTTTATCAACACCAAAATGTCCCCCAAAATCAGAATTATGACTATAATTTCATAAGTTTCTTCTAATGGTACACATCTTTGAATAATTAAATCCTTTCCTTATTTATTAATTTCATAAGTTTCTTCTACATCAAAATGTCCCCCAAAATCAGAATTATGACATTTTTGGATAATCTCATAAGTTTCTTCTAATTATGTTGTTTTATCAACACCAAATGTCCCCCAAAATCAGAATTATGACATTTTTGGATAATTTCATAAGTTTCTTCTAATGACATCTTCATATAATTAGATCCTTTCCTTTTTGGTATAAAAATGGGTCATCCCAAAAATAAGTCTTAGCTTCAGAAATAAATTTCCTCTTCTGTTGGCATGTCATTTCATAGGGTATAATATCACTAACAATAAAGTTCACAATGTCGGCATACCACGAAACAGGCCACTCATTAATAGTGAACAATTTTTCATCTGGAAAATGTTCATTAATTTCATTTTCAAAACATAGTGGTTTTTCTAATTCATGCCTGGACAAATGATCACCAATTTGATTTTCAATCCCCTTCTGATCTACTATTGAAAAATTAAATTCTTATAAAAGAAGAATCCATCTTATAAGTCTAGCTATATCATCCTTCTTTTTCATTAAATACTTAATAGCAGAGTAATCTGTATGTACTATATAATGAGTTCCAATTAAATATGATTTAAATTTATCAAAAGCATATACTATTGCTAATAACTCTTCTTCAGTTGTTGTATATTAATTTTAGTTTTATTAAGAGTTTTACTAGCATAGTAAATAACTTTGAAAATTTTATCATATCTGACTTTGATTAAGAATTTTACTAGCATAGTAAATAAATTTGAAAATTTTATCATATCTTTGTCCTAAAATAGCTCCTATAGCATAATCACTAGCATCATACATCAATTCAAAAGGTTTTTCCCAGTTTGGTGAAACTATAATTGGTGCAGTGATTAATTTTTCTTTTAATAAATTGAAAGGTTTTAGGCATTCCTCATCTATGTTTAGTGCAGTGATTAATTTTTCTTTTAATAATTTAAAAGCTTTTAGGCATTCCTCATCAAAAATTAAAAATTGCATCTCTATTTAAATGACATAAAGGCTTAACAATCTTTGAAAAGCCTTTAATATATCGCCTATAGAATCTAGCATGTCCTAAAAAACTCCTAATTTCCCTTACATTTGCTCAAAAATGTAATTTAGCGATCACTTGAATTTTAGTAGGATCTACTTCCATATCATTTTTTATATTTAATGACCTAATATAATTCCTCTAGCTACAATAAATTGGCATTCTTCCCAATTAAGGACTAAATTTGTTTCTTCACAGTGCTTAAAAGTTTTAGATAAATGTTCTAGAAATTAGTCAAATGACGTTCCAAACACTAAAAAAAATTATCCATAAAGACTTCGAACTCTTTTTCAATTAAATCACAAAAAATTGTCATCATACACCTTTGAAATGTAGCAGGGGCATTACATAAACCAAAGGGCATTCTTCTAAATGCAAAAGTACCATAAGGACTGGTAAACATTATTTCTCTTGATCCTCAGGAGATATTTGAATTTGGTGATAACCAGTATATCCATCCAGAAAACAAAAATATTTATGCCCAGCTAGTTTATCCAGCATTTGATCTAGAAAAGTTAATGGAAAATGATCTTTCCTAGTGACAAAATTTAAGTTTCTATAATCAATGCATATTCTCCACCCTGTAACTTGTCTAGTAGGTATTAACTCATTATGTTCATTTACAGTTACAGTTACTCCGCCTTTCTTAGGAACACAATGAATTGGACTAACCTGTGCACTAACTGAAATAGGGTAGATAATTCCAGCATCTAACCACTTTAGAATTTCTTTCATAACAACTTCTTTGCAGATCAGCCCTGATTTTGCAGTTCTCTTTCATATGAATTCTATGCATACAAATTGAAGGACTGATTCCTTTAATATCAGCAATTGTCCATCCAAAGGCTTTCTTAAAATTTTTTAGAATTTTCATCAACCTTTCTTCTTCTTCCATTATTAATTTTGAGGAAATTATAACAGGTAAAGTAGAGGAATCTCCTAAAAAGGCATATTTTAAATGATCAGGGAGTAACTTGAGCTCAAGTTCTAGAGGTTTTTCAATAGATGGACAAAATAATTTATCTTTGTCTATCATGTCCAGAATTTCAAAAATTTCTCAAGCATAGTTTGAATCTTCCTTAAAAAGATCTTCACATTGATCTAATTCCTCTTCTTTCTTGTGTTCCAAATCTTTTTCTTCAAATTTTTCTTCATAAGTAGTCATGAAATGACATTCACTTAGATATATTATAACATCCATTCTATAACATTCAACATATTTACATTTTGCAGGGTATTTCATTGATCTTGAAATGTTAAAAATAATAGTTTGATCATTAACGCGCATTGTTAATTCCCCTTTTTGCACATCTATCATTGCTCTTCCTGTGGCTAAGAAAGGTCTCCCCAAAATTATAAGTATCTCTTTATCTTCCTCCACATCTAGCACAATGAAATCAACAGGAAAGATAAACTGATCCACTTTCACTAGGGCATCTTCTATAACTTTTTTAGGGTATGTTATCGAACGATCTGCTAACTGCAGAGTTACAGTAGTAGGCGTTATTTCTCTGAATCCCATTATTTTAAATATTGATAATGGCATAAGGTTAATGCTTGCACCTAAACCACAGAAAGCATTCCCCATAAAATGTGTCTTCTATTGCACATGGAATTGTAAAGCTACCAGAATTTTTATGCTTTTCAGGAAGCTTCTTCTAAATTATCACACTACACTCCTCACTAAGTGCAACAGTCTCATTATCTTCAAACTTCCTTTTTATATTGAGAATATCCTTCATAAACTTTGCATAGCTTGGCATTTATTCTAAGGCTTCAATAAATGGAATATTAATTGTAAGCTTCTTAAATATTTCCAGAAATTTTGAAAATTACTTATCCAACTTCTTGTTGACAAATTCTCTGAGGAAATGGAGGTGGTGGTTTTTCTAAATCAATTTTTAGTGGAGAAATAGGTCGTCTCTGGGGACATGGAGGTGGTGGTTCTTACAAATCAATTTTTAGCAGAGAAATAGGTCTCTCAGAATCTTTTAGAGCATCCCCTTTTAATTCTTCACTTTCTTTTTTCTCAACTTCAATTTCTTTTTGAACCCGACCTTCCAACTCTCTTCCGCTTCTAAGTTGAATGGGTTTTACTTTTTCTTTATTCTGATCTTTTGGATTTGAATCAGTATACTAGGAAGTGTTCCTTAGGATCTATTACTTAATAAATTTGCTATTTGCTCAAGTTGATTCTCGATATTTCTAATTGCAGCTCCTTAACTTTACAATTGATTTCCCAAATTGTAACACCATTTCTTTTATAGATAACTTCTTCTCCTTAAACTATGTATTATTGTTGAAAACTAGAGGATAAGTAGATCTATAATTATTATTCCCTTAGTATTGTTCCCCCATTACTGATTATTACCGCCCGAATTGTTATTCCAGTTAAAGTTGGGATAGTTCTTCCAACCTGGGTTATAATAATTGGAATATGGGTTATATTTCTTATTATTTATAGCATTCCAAGTTTTTAGTGATGTTTGAGAATCAACCATTTGGCCTAATGAATTCTCTTCAATCATGGAAATTGGTTGAGAATAATTCATTCCAAATTGGTCTAACTTCGTTGAAATTGCAACAACTTGATTTGCTAACATGGTAAATGCATCAGTTTCATGAATGTTGGCTACTTTCTTAGGATAGTCATTTCGTCAATTAAAGCATAAGCATCATGAAATGGTTTTGACATCAATGAACCACCAACAACAACATTGATAATTGATCTATGAGATCAAACTAATCCATTATTAAAAGTTTGAATTATTAACCAATCTGGTATAGCATGGTGTGGGTACTTTCTTAAGAGTTCTTTAAATCTTTCCCATGCTTTATAAATAGATTCCTTTTCAAACTGATTAAAAAATGTAATATCATTTCAAAGCTTCGCAGTTTCTTATGGTGGAAAATAATTTGCAAGGAGTTTTTTTCCTAAATCACCCCAAGCTTTGAATGATCCAGGTGCTAACAAATTCAACCACATCTTAGCTTTATCCCTCAATGAGAAAGGAAATAACTTAAGTTTTATGGAATCATCTGATATACCACCTTATTTAAATGTAGCACACAATTCTAGAAAATTGGCAAGATGTAAATTTGGATCTTCAGTTCGTGATCCCCCAAATTGATTATTTAATACCATTTGGATAATAGCGTGTTTAAGCTCAAATGAATTAGCTTTTTAATACTATAATGAAGTTAATCTACAGTAGGGTTGACATAATCTCTTAAGGGTCTAAACTCTTAATGAAGTTCAACATTTTGATTATTTTGTTCTGCCACTTCTATAATTTTTTTGGTTTTTCTGATTTTTCTAATAGTTCTTTCAAATTCAGAATCGTAGGGCACTAGTCCTTCAGAACCTGAACTACGCATACACAATCATAAAATAAAATAAAATTCAAAACACAAACAAAAAATAAGATACAATACTTAAAATTTAAATAAAACTTTCTAAAAATAAAAATTTTGCTTTCGATTCCTCGGCAACGGCACCAAAAACATGAATCCCTAAATACTGCTAATATGCAAAGTACAACAATAATTCATATTATATTTCACTTATATTTCCTTACTTTACAACAAAACAAAAAACTTTATCCTGAAGAAAAATAAGAATTTAACTTTTAATTTATATATATTGGGATACTACGTAAGTATACATATCGTTATCAAGTAATACAGGACTTTTTGATTAAGATCTGAATATCACACCCGCAAAAAGTTTATACAATATGCACTTTAAGAAAACTTTCTATTTTTTAAAAGACAATTACTTAAACTAAATATATTTTACAGTAATAAAAACTCAAATAATATTTTTATTTTTGATATTTTGATAAAACAGGAACAACTTAAAAAGATAAATAGAGTTTCGTATCTAAAAAGCACATAATAAGAAAAATACCTTTATTCTTATCATGAATCAGTAATAAGTATAGGAATTTGTTGTGGAAGTATGCAAATTGTGTTGTGCCAAATAGAAGCAACAATATTCTTTACCCTTATTACAGATGATATAAAAAACATTGGCTAATTTAAAGTTTGAATAGTTCTGAAGACCGACTACACAAAAAAGATACTAGCTCTCACTCTAGAGCTCCCTCGATTCCCCCCACTTGGGGGCTAACATCTCGTATCAGAACCTAAAATAATAAACCAAGTTGGCGCTTTAACCTGTCACTTTAAATTCCTCTAACTCTACACTCTTCAATGAATATTTCTCTATTTATTTGCACTCAATCATATGACTACATGCTCATTCATACAACCTTATGTGATTCTTTCGAATTGTAGACTGAGACAATACCAGCCCGGTTCTTACATGTTCTCACAACAAATTTTAACATCTGGATTGGTCAAACCAAGAAGTAAATGAAGTGCATGGATTTAAATCATCACAACTTCTTCGAACATTAAAGATCAATACTCTCCACAACTTCCACAATTATTGATTGAGACAATACCAGCCCGGTTCTTACATGTTCTCACAACAAATTTTAACATCTGGATTGGCCCCGAAAGACAATACCAGCCCGGTTCTTACATGTTCTCACAACAAATTTTAACATTTAGGAATGACCAAATCAAGAAGCAAATGAAGTGCATGGATTTAAATCATCACAACTTCTTCCAACATTCCATCCCGGTTCTTACATGTTCTCACAATAAATTTTAACATCTGGATTGGCCAAATCAAGAAGTCATCCCAGTTCTTACATGTTCTCACAACAAATTTTAACATCTGGATTGGCCAAATCAAAAATGAAGTGCGTGGATTTAAATCATCACAAGTTCTTCCAACATTAAAGATCAATACTCTCCATAATTTCCATCCAAAACTTAATTACTTATCAATTTCAAGAAGAAAGATAAAGAAAACTACTCAGAATCCATGGAGAAAAAAAAAACACACTTTAGTTTAAAAGTAGATAGAAATATAAATAAAACTACTCAGAATCGATGGAGAAAATAAAACCACACTTTAGTTGAAAATTAGAAATCATTGTCAAACCAATAATAAATCTCAATTAAAACCAAAAGTAGTCTGAAAGCAAAAAGATAAAAACTTATCTCAAGTTCTCCACCAAACTCTTGAAGTTCCTTTAAATCTCTTCTCTTTACAATCACTCATAAAATAACAAAAAGTATAAAATAAAAGTAAAAGTGGTGCCTGAAAATCTCTTCATACTAACTCCCCAATTTGATGAACTTTCAAAACTTTCCAAGTATTTTCAGGACACTTTTCTAAGTCCTCAATTCTTTCTTTTATAATTTTTCAAATGGTGCTTTGTTTTCTCTTCAAAATATGTCTATATTTGATGTATTTCCCCAAGAAATGCATCCTTTCGTGAATTTTTGTCCATGTTAGTTCTAACCACCTATTAAGCCAATGGGTGCCTCAAAAACCTCTTCAAAATTCATCGAAACTGATTGTACTCGTCCAATAACTGCCACTGGCGCTTAATCGCGGGGCCTCTGGCGCTTAGGCGTGGCCTTCTCTGTTTAATCAGCGCTTAAGCGGCAAATCTGGCACGTAGGCACCAAAACTCATTTGCACATTTTTCATCTTTTTGCTCTAAATTTGATAATTTTTCACTTTTTTAAGCATTTTTCACCTTTTTATTTGTATCTGCAAGAAAAACACAAAAATATCTTCCATTAGAGCACAATAACTTAAAAATAGGTATAAAAATGTTTCTAAAAATACTATATATTTTAGGTGTATCAGTAAACTCCTAATTTTACCAAAAATACCCAACTTAGCCTTTTGCCCTGAACTCCCAAAAATTACCTAGATACCCTTGGGACCCTAAATTTGGCCAAAATTCCAAAAATTCTCAAATTCACCCAAAATATCCCTATTTGTTCAAAAATCATTTCAAACCTTTTGAAAAAATCCAAGTTACCTAAAATCACCAAAAATTGCCAAATTACCAAAATGCCCCTCCATAGCCCAAAATTCCAAAAATTCCAAAAAATCCCAAAAATTCTCAAAATATTCCAAATATTCCTATTTCACTTTTCTAAACTACCACATGACCCAATTTGGCCATTTTGACCAGCTTGACTAAAACACCTAAAATTGCCTTTAAAGGCCCAATTTTCCCAAATTTGCCTCAAATGTCCATCAATTTGGTCCTAACCTCTCCCAATTTAAAATATAAACTCAAATTCACCTTTCATATGACTAATATAAACCAAATCCAAGCTTAATTGGCCCATGCTTTGAGCCTAATTTTGATTTAGGTCAAAGCCCTAATTTTGGCCACATGACCTAATCTCACCCAATTAAACCCATAGTCCACTAAATTTGCCATAATTCACGTTGTAAACTCTTCATAAAACTCCTAAACAACAAAATTGATCTTAAATTGGCCTTAGTGAAGCCTTAATTTCACTTAATTTTGACCTAAGTCCAAAATCCCCTAATTTGACCATGATTGGCTGTCTCAAAATTCCACAAAATTGAATGCCTTAACCCCAAAATTGGCACCAAATTTATGTTGAAAACTCTTCATTATATTCCTATTGAACCTTTTCAACAATGAATGTGGACTTAGCCCAAGCCTAGCCCAATCTAGACCCAAGTCTAGCCCAACATGCCCAAATTGATCAAATTTCAAAAATCCTCCAAATTGACCATCCAATTGAACTCAAAATCATTTCAATCCTTCACCAAATTCTTAATTAAAATAATCTACATAATGTTTAAAAATCAATTTGGCTTAATTTCATGGCTAGCCTAGCCCAAACCAAAGTTTTTGTCATTTGAATGCACATTAGACCCATGCACTAAAGTTAGCCTAACCACGCCAAAGCCACAAAATTAATAACTCCACCGCCATTAGTTGGACCCTAGTGACAAGTCTAAACTCCATAAAACCACCTAAGCTAAGCCATGCACGAAATGTCCCCTAAATTAAAGGATTTGGTTTCCAAAATTGCTTAAGCTTGAGATTTTTTTGCCAAAATAAAGCCCAAACCCATTTAATTTCTGTGACATATTCCTCTATGGTCCCTGAGCCCTCTGGCTACCTTCCCTGGCTTGGTCGGCCGGCCTAGTCACTGCAGAAGCCAAAATCAAAGGCCACCCCCTCTTAAACTTCACCCAATTCAAACACAGAGGCCAGTTTACCCAATTCAAATGTTAGGGCTTATCTGACCTCCACCTAAGCCAGCATTTTCACCCCCCAATTGGCCATGAAGGCTACCCCAAGCCCATTTTTATAAAAAGATCACCTCCACGACCATGGAGGTAGTGCTGAAAAGTTTCTTAGAGATACCCCTCCAAATTTCTCCAAGATACTCTTTGAGACCTCCTCAGCTCAAGCCAACCACTTTCCCCTACTGATTCTCACTTTGGAAGTTCAATTTTGAGCTCAAAATTCTACCAAAAACTAGAACAGAGCTCAACACACCTCCACAATCCATCAAACTCAAATTAAATTCACCCACACCTCTACCACAGTAAAAGAAGGAGAAGCCCCATCAAATCCCCCTTCCACAAAGACCCTAGCATAGCTCTAGACCAACACCTTGGTCGAAGTCATACCTAGACCTTTCACCAGTACAAGAGGCTCAATCTCTAGCCTCCTTGGACCTCCACCAATGTGTCGAGCACCTCTGATTGAAGCTTCCCTTCTCAAAGCCAAGGTATTGATCTCCTTATCTTCCCGAGCTTATTTTCACTCTCCATTTGTTTAGAGTTGATTTCATGGCATCTTAACCTTATAGATATGTTCTACTAATCAGGTTGAGCATTTTAAGAAAGTATTCATTTAATTTTGTTAAGAAATTAGAGAGATATCTATCTTTGAAAATGGATGGTTCTCAGGTTAGACAATCGGGGACGATGATGGAGCACTGTTGCATCGCACGTGTATCAGATGGAGGGCTCCGATTGTGCCGGATGGGAGCACGGTTTGAAAAGGCGGGATGCGTGGCTGCTGGCATGGATGGCAGTGCCAAACGAGAGTACACCGCATGGAGCTTCGGAGAGGCCTAAGATGAGGTGGCGCCGCACTCTTTAAATAGAAAAAATAGGGATTTTCCTATTTATTTTAAGTAGTCCTAATTCAAAAGTCCATATCTTGGTGTAAAAAAGTCACAAAAATAAAATAAAAATGTCCTCTTGTTTAGTGAACTTTGGAGAACAATGAGGAAAAAATTTGTGGTCCATTTGATGCATGTTTCATTTTAAATTATTTAAACATTATTTTGAGACTTTTGATTCTCCATGCATATAGGCATTTCACCATGACTTGAAATTCTGGCATGTTGTTGCTTCTGTCTTATGGAACATTCCTTAATTTTTCTAAAGTCCGAGAAGATCTCTAGACAGAGAGCCATATTTTTCAAGGGTATGTCTATTATTTGCATAAATTAATCATAATAATTAGCATATTGGTTAGAAAATTTCAAGAAAATTTTGGAAGGTTTAAACTACTAGAGAACCCTTTGGAAAATATTTCATGGGTTAAGTTATTAAGAATGCACTTAATTTCCACCAAACCTAAAACACAAAAAAAATTAATTTTAGGTAACACAAATATCTAAACGACTTGATTTTGAATCTCTACTAAGATTCAAAGTTTAGAGAACACCCCATTAAAATATCAAAATATTTGGAGCTCATTTAATAACTCGAATTGATTTTTCAAGTTAAAGGACATTTTTGGCACTAAAATGATTTTTAATAATTAAAATACAACTCAAAAAATTATAAAAATTGATTTTTGGAATCCTCAGTGTTTAAAAAAAATTTCTAAAAATAAATTAAAAATTAATATAAAAATTCCATTTTCAAGCCTTTTTTAATATTTAAATAATTAAAAAAAGATAAAAATCACATAGATAATAAAATTAATGGAAAAATTCTAAATTATTTTCTAACCACTTAGAAATAATTGGAATAATTTTCCTAATTTTCTAAGTAAAGATATTCAATTTTGAAACTTAAAAAAGATTTTTTAAAGGCTAAAAATGAATTTTCACTAAAATAACTCAAATAAAACATAATAAAATGTAAATTTTCTTCTCTAGGTTCTCTGACCTTATGGAGATTTTTTAAAAATATAAAACTTAATTTTCCACATTTTAAATTTATTATAATTAACAAACACTCTAAAAGTTGAAAAAATTTTAATAATTCAAATAAAACATAATAGATCATGCAATTTTGTCTAACTTTTTATCTAGTCTAATTCTACCTCTAGTAAAACTTTCAAGCGATTAGGCTTTTCTATGGTCATGTTATGGAATTTTCTTTGAAAAATCCTATTTTTGCATGAAAATAAATATGTAAATTAAATTAGATTTTGAAAAGTCACATTTTTCTCCTTTGATGTATTAATTGACCCATGTGAGTTGGGATAAAAACTCCAAAGTCATTTGGATTAAATTTGATAAATTATGAAGTGATAGAGCCTTAGGGGCAAAAATGTAATTTTGGNTTCCAAAGTCATTTGGATGAAATTTGATAAATTTTGAAGTGATGGAGCCTTAGGGGCAAAAATATAATTTTGGAAATTTATCTTTAATTAACATTTAACCTTAAGTTAAAAAGGGAAATGGGTAATCTTTGATCCTAATCAAAATATTTGGATGATTGAAACATAAGGAAANTCTTTAATTAACATTTAGGCTTAAGTTAAAAAGGGAAATGGGTAATCTTTGATCCTAATAAAAATATTTGGATGATTGAAACATAAGGCAATAATTGGTAGAAACCAATCTCATTTTGATTAATTAAAGGATGAATTAGTACTCTCCCTAAATTATTAAAATTTGGAGGCCTATTAAATTAAATGATCCTAGACTTAGGGGTATGATTTTGTGTGTTGATAACTCGTTAATTTAATAACCATACTTAATGTTCAAATGACATTTAATTGTTTTGAAAATGAATCATTATCATCACTTAAAATTTTAACTTCTTTCGAAATAACCAAGATATCCACCTAGATCTAAAGGGCTTAGTGGTGATCTAAGTTACATCAAATTTGATTACATGAGGATTAGAAAAGTGAACATAGCTAAATTGAAGACCTTTGAACACCACAAGCCCAAGTTAAAACTCAAATTCACTAAGTAGTTAAAAAATGATTTTTGAACACCACAAGTCCAAAAAAATTGATTTTTGGAGTCCTCTATGGTTAGAGAAATTTCCTAAAAATAAATTTGAAATTAATATAAAAATTTCATTTTCAAGCATATTTTTAATTCTTAAATAGTTAAAAAATGATAAAAATCATAGAAATAATAAAATTAATGGAAATATTCTAAATTATTTCCTAACCACTTATGAATAATTGAAATATTTTTCCTGATTTTCTAAGTAAAGATTTTGATTTTTGAAACTTAAAAAATATTTTTTAAAGGCTAAAAATGAATTTTCACTAAAATAATTCAAATAAATCAAAGAAATTTTAGAAAAATGTAAATTTACTTCTCTAGGTTCTCTGACCTTATGGAGATTTTTTTAAAAATATAAAACTTATTTTTTCCACATTTAAAATTTTTTAAAATTAATAAACACTCCAGAAATTGAAAACAAAATTAATAAATCAAATAAAACATAAGAAATCATGCAATTTTGTCAAAATTTTTATCTTGTCTAATTCTACCTCCTGTAAAAATTTCAAGCGATTAGGCTTTTCCTTGGTCATGTTATGGAGTTTTTTTTGAAAAATCCTATTTTTGCATGAAAATAAATATGTAGATTAAATTAAATTTTGAAAAGTCACATTTTCTCCTTTTATGTCTTAATTGACCCATGAGTGAGTTGGGGTAAAAATTCCAAAGTCATTTGGATTAAATTTGATAAATTATGAAGTGATAGAGCCTTATGGGCAAAAATGTAATTTTGGAAATTTAGCTTTAATTAACATTTAAGCTTAAGTTAAAAAGGGAAATGAGTAATCTTTGATCCTAATCAAAATATTTGGATGATTGAAATATAAGGAAATAATTGGTAGAAACCAATCTCATTTTGATTAATTAAAGGATGAATTAGTACTCTCCCTAAATTATTAAAATTTGGAGGCCTATTAAATTAAATGATCCTAGACTTAGGGGTATGATTTTGGGTGTTGATAAATCATTAATTTAATACCCATACTTGATGTTCAAATGAAATTTAATTATTTTGAAAATGAATCATTATCATTACTTAAAAATTTAACTTCTTTCGAAATACCGAAGATATCCACCTAGGTCTAAAGTGCTTAGTGGTGATCTAAGTTAAATCAAATTTGATTACATGAGGATTAGAAAAGTGAACATAGCTAAATTTAACACCTTTTAACACCATAAGTCCAAGTTAAAACAAATATTGGCTAAGTGTTTTAATAACATTAAGTTGTCCTTGTAAAGGTCATCACCCACATAATTTACAAAGTAAATCACAAGGAATAATTACCTTACTCATAGGGATAATTGAAACATCAATGTTCACTGAGCATTAAAAGTATTTTTATAGGATGGATTTATTAAGCAACATAATAAGTTTAAATGAGCTCGAGACTTTTTACTTGGTGGTAAGAGGAAAGCGTGGACCTGCTTTACCTCTGGACCTGCTGGATACCTCAGAGGTCTATTAAACTTAATATGTTTTGCCAAATAAAATCATCTGTAATCAAATTAATAAGGACCCACCAAGATATGGTTTAGAGTGAGGTAGGTCACTAAAACTTTACTTTCTTGCTTCATATAAAATGCCCTCACATATGTTTTAAGTTTCAGGTGGTGGATCGAGAAGACTCGCCAGGTATGTTTTTTACAGTTTACAGTACCGTCTTTCTTGTACTTTACTTTCTTTCATGTTTGCAAAACACAAACTTGCATGNGGGATTAATTAGTACTCTTCCTAAATTATTAAAATTTGGAGGCCTATTAAATTAAATTATCCTAGACTTAGGGGTATGATTTTGTGTGTTGATAACTCGTTAATTTAATAACCATACTTAATGTTCAAACGACATTTAATTGTTTTGAAAATGAATCATTATCATCACTTAAAATTTTAACTTCTTTTGAAATACCCAAGATATCCACCTAGGTCTAAAGGGCTTAGTGGTGATCTAAGTTAAATCAAATTTGATTACATGAGGATTAGAAAAGTGAACATAGCTAAATTGAACACCTTTGAACACCACAAGCCCAAGTTAAAACTCAAATTGGCGAAGTAGTTAAAAAATGATTTTTGAACACCACAAGTCCAAAAAAATTGATTTTTGGAGTCCTCTATGGTTAGAGAAAATTTCTAAAAATAAATTTGAAATTAATATAAAAATTACATTTTCAAGCCTATTTTTAATATTTAAATAGTTAAAAAATGATAAAAATCACATAAATAATAAAATTAATGGAAATGTTCTAAATTATTTTCTAACCACTTAGGAATAATTGAAATATTTTTCCTGATTTTCTAAGTAATGATTTTGATTTTTGAAATTTAAAAAATATTTTTTAAAGGCTAAAAATGAATTTTCACTAAAATATATCAAATAAATCAAATAAAATTTAGAAAAATGTAAATTTTCTTCTCTAGGTTCTCTGACCTTATGGAGATTTTTTATAAATATAAAACTTATTTTTTCCACATTTAAATTTTTTTATAATTAATAAACACTCAAGAAATTGGAAAAATATTTAATAAATCAAATAAAACATAATAAATCATGCAATTTTGTCAAAATTTTTATGTGTTCTAATTCTACCTCCTGTAAAAATTTCAAGCGATTAGGCTTTTCCTTGGTCATGTTATGGAATTTTCTTTAAAAATCCTATTTTTGCATGAAAATAAATATGTAAATTAAATTACATTTTCAAAAGTCACATTTTCTCCTTTGATGTCTTAATTGTCCCATGAGTGAGTTGGGATAAAAATTCCAAAGTCATTTGGATTAAATTAGATAAATTATAAAGTGATAGAGCCTTAGGGGCAAATATGTAATTTTGGAAATTTACTTTAATTAACATTTAGGCTTAAGTTAAAAAGGGAAATGGGTAATATTTGATCCTAATCAAAATATTTGGATGATTGAAACATAAGGAAAGAATTGGTAGAAACCAATCTCATTTTTATTAATTAAACGATGAATTACTACTCTCCCTAAATTATTAAAATTTGGAGGCCTATTAAACTAAATGATACTAGACTTAGGGGTATGATTTTGGATGTTGATAACTCATTAATTTAATAACCATACTTGATGTTCAAATGACTTTTAATTATTTTGAAAATGAATCATTATCATCACTTAAAATTTTAACTTCTTTCGAAATACCCAAGATATCCACCTAAGTCAAAAGGGCTTAGTGGTGATCTAAGTTAAATCAAATTTAAATACATAAGGATTAGAAAAGTGAACATAGCTAAGTTTAACACCTTTGAACACCACAAGCCCAAGTTAAAACTCAAACTGGCTAAGTAGTTAAAAAATGATTTTTGGACACCACAAGTCCAAAAAATTGATTTTTGGAGTCCTCTATGGTTAGAGAAATTTTCTAAAAATAAATTTGAAATTAATATAAAAATTCCATTTTCAAGCCTATTTTTAATATTTAATAAGTTAAAAAATGATAAAAATCAGAGAAATAATAAAATTAATGGAAATATACTAAATTATTTTCTAATCACTTAATAATAATTGAAATATTTTCCAAATTTTCTAAGTAAAGATTTTGAATTTTGAAACTTAAAAAATATTTTTTAAAGGCTAAAAATGAATTTTCACTAAAATAATTCAAATAAATCAAAGGAATTTTAGAAAAATGTAAATTCTAAAAATGTGAATTTTCTTCTCTAGGTTCTCTGACCTTATGGAGATTTTTTAAAAATATAAAACTTATTTTTTCCACATTTAAATTTTTTTATAATTAATAAACACTCCAGAAATTGAAAAAAATTTAATAATTCAAATAAAACATAATAAATCATGCAATTTTGTCAAAATTTTTATCTTGTCTAATTCTATCTCTAGTAAAAATTTTAAGCGATTAGGCTTTTCCTTGGTCATGTTATGAATTTTTTTTGAAAAATCCTATTTTTGCATGAAAATAAATATGTAGAATAAATTAAAGTTTGAAAAGTCATATTTTCTCTTTTTATGTCTTAATTGACCCATGAGTGAGTTGGGGTAAAAATTCCAAAGTCATTTGGATTAAATTTGATAAATTATGAAGTGATAGAGCCTTAAGAGCAAAAATGTAATTTTGGAAATTTAGCTTTAATTAACATTTAAGCTTAAGTTAAAAAGTGAAATGAGTAATCTTTGATCCTAATCAAAATATTTGGATGATTTAAACATAAGGAAATAATTGGTAGAAACGAATCTCATTTTTATTAATTAAAGGATGAATTAGTACTCTCCCTAAATTATTAAAATTTGGAGGCCTATTAAATTAAATGATCCTAGACTTAGGGGTATGATTTTGGGTGTTGATAAATAATTAATTTAATACCCATACTTGATGTTCAAATGACATTTAATTATTTTGAAAATGAACCATTATCATTACTTAAAAATTTAACTTCTTTCGAAATACCGAAGATATCCACCTAGGCTTAAAGTGCTTAGTGGTGATCTAGGTTAAATCAAATTTGATAACATGAGGATTAGAAAAATGAACATAGCTAAATTTAACACCTTTTAACACCACAAGACCAAGTTAAAACAAATATTGGATAAGTGTTTTAATAACATTAAGTAGTCCTTTTAAAGGTCATCACCCACATAATTTACAAAGTAAATCACAAGAAATAATTACCTTACTCATAGGGATAATTGAAACATCAATGTTCACTGAGCATTAAAAGTATTTTTAAAGGATGAATTTATTTAGCAACATAATAAGTTTAAATGAGCTTGAGACTTTTTACTTGGTAGTAAGAGGAAAGCATGGACCTGCTTTACCTCTGGACCTGCTGGATACCTCAGAGGTCTATTAAACTTAATATGCTTTGCCAAATAAAATCATCCGTAATCAAATTAATAAGGACCCACCAAAATATGGTTTAGAGTGAGGTAGGTCACTAAAACTTTACTTTCTCACTTCATATAAAATGCCCTCACATGTGTTTTAAGTTTCACGTGGTGGAACGAGAAGACTCGCCATGTATGCTTTTTACAGTTTACAGTACCATCTTTCTTGTACTTTACTTTCTTTCATGTTTGCAAAACACAAACTTGCATGCTAAACAATGATGTCTCTCTGCATGGAAACTAAAGCTATCAGGATAGCCAAAAAACCAAAACTAAAACCAAAACTAAAATCAACCAAGATAAAAATCACCTCCACAACATTTAAAATATAAAATAACTCAAAATTTAATCACAAACATCACAAAAACCACAATTGCAACTAAATTGCCTCTATCGGATGATTGGGAATCTCTCGGAGGAGGTAATCTACGATTGCTAATGAGGCTTCCCATAGTTTAAATGAAAACACGGAACTCATTAAGTTAAGTTTAGTAAATTCATTTAGACTAAGTGAATCTAATAAAAAATAGTGGTGCCAGAACGAGGGAACTGTAGAATCCTAACCGGTGTCGCTCTAATCAACTTTAACATGTTCCTTAAAATTTAAAGAACTTCAACCATAGGGCCACCTGATTTGACATCATAATTTGACGCCCTAGAAAACTCAAACACGTCACGGCAAGGAGCTTGGAGCTAGCATGGTGGGAAGCACATCCATCTTCAATAGCAAAACCTGTCTTCCTCGGCTAAACTATTCCTTCTTTAGAAGTAAACAAACAAGCCATAGGACTTTGAGGTAGTCTGCTTATGCAACAAAAATCCTCACCCTATCTTTAGGACTTTGTATAGCTTTGTTGTACAATATAAGCTTTAACTTGTCTTAGGATTCTGAGGTTGTCGTTCATCGTGAACTAAATCCTTACATTTTCCAGTATATTTGTGTGATCGTTTCGCACAAATATAAGCCCTAAATACATAAAAATTGGCAGGATGAAACATTAAAATAATTTCTCCTCAAAATTGAAGCCAAACAATAGGATAGACTGGGAAGTCACCGAAGTTCTCCTCCGGATCTATGACACCCCCTAGTTCTTCCTTCTTTGGATTCCAAAACAAAATGTTCTAAATTTGAACCAATCCTTTTTCACGTCTCTTTGTCTGATCTTATTGAAAAGTCCTATCCTTTTGAAATACTTAAAGATAATATTTTCTGATTTTTATCAAGAGTTTTATTGGATGACTTCGGTCATTTAGGATGTAATTAACTATAGGGGCTTGCCCTTATAAGAAGCTTTTCTGAACCCAGCTTAATATAAACCCTATCTAATTCTTCATATTAAATAAGGGAAATTGTCGGCAAATAAAATGGCTTCGCCGACCAAACGGACTTGATACATTTCTTATTTTATTTGATCGAGCCTCACGCTCAACTCTTGTGTTTATCCTTCAGGATAAATACAGGATTTGAGGTATAGTGCTCTTTCATTTAAACTACAAAAAATATGACGTCAGTTTGAATTCATATTTTTATAAACTTAAACGTTCGTCTAAAGCGGCCGACGAGATTTCGATTCCGGTGACCGACAGCTTCTTACGGGCAACTCAAGTTTTTAGTGCTGACACTGTCCATACAAAACAGACTAAACCACTGGCCATGTAGGTAGCCATGTGTAAAGGGCTCCCAATCAAGCGCCGCCACACCATTCTTTGACGCGTCCAAGGTATGAGTCAGCGCCGCATGGAATTAGTTTAAGTAGGGTTTTATTTAAATCAATAAAATCTTATTTAACTTAAAAAATTCATACCTTCACATAAAAAAAATCACAAAAATATGTTAAAATATTCCTTGATTCAAGAAAATGAGGAGAAAATTATGGAAGTGAAATAAAAATTTATTTAAATATATTTAATTTCTAATTAATTAATTACTCTCTTAAGTAATTTAATTATTAAAAACTATTTATAATTTCAAAAATTCTAAAAATTTTTGGGATTAACCTTTAAGTCTTTAATAACATCCTTTGATTTTTCCAAGGCTAGGAAAATTCCCTTGGATCCAATTTTTTAATTTCTATAAAATTTTGTAAGATTTCCAAAAAAAATTATAAAAAAATAAGAAATTGGAAATAAATTTGAAAATGGTTAGAAAATTTAGAGCGACGCTTTTAAACTCTAAAATGAAAAATTTTGCCCATTTGAAAATTCAAAAATGGCATTTTCATCATTTAGCGACAAAATTGTAAATTTCAAGTCCTAAACCCTTAGATCTAAACCCCAATCTAGATCAAAGGTGAGCCTAAACTCTGACCAACATAAGGTCTACTTACCTCCTCAAGACTATTGGGTCTAACCCCTATAGACTCAAAGTCAAAATTCCAAATGTTGAAATGAAACTCACATGACATTTAGGTCTAAACACATTAGACTTAATCTGAATCCAGTATAGACCAGACATATACAACGAAGATTAATCTAGGTGAGCCCACACTTCACAAAACCATAATTAGGTCTAAAACATAATTAGACCTAATTAAACTCTATTTGAACTAAATCACATTAAATTTAACATCATCAATTCTAATTAGGTCTAAGCTCCAAAAAAACCTAATTAACCTCTTTTAAGCCTTAATGACACTAGGCTTAACATAATTAAACCATAATTATGTCTAAATTCCAATTAGATCTAAATAATTGCCATAGACCTTAACAACATTAGGTTTAAGACACATTGAACCTTAATTAAGTCTAAAACTTAACTAGACCTAGTTAAACTCTGTTAGACCTTAATCACATTAGGTTTAACATCATAAACACTTATTAGTTCTAAATCTCAATTAGACCTAATCAAACTCTATTATACCTTCATCATATTAGGTTTAAGATCATCAATCCTAATTAGGTCTAAACCTCAATTAGACCTAATCTAACTTTTTTAGACCTTAATCACATTAGGTTTAACATCATAAATCCTAATTAGGTCTAAACTCCAATTAGACCTAATTAACCTCCTTTAAGCCTTATTGACACCATTCTTAACATAATTAAACCATAATTTGGTCTTAATCTCCATTAGCACTAATTAACCACCTTAAACCTTAAGAGCATTACGTTTAAGACATATTAAACCCTAATTACATCTAAACCCCAATTAGACCTAATTAACCCTTTCTTTAAGCCTTAATCACATTAGGCTTAACACATTAAAGCTCAATTAAGTCTAATCCTATTTAGACCTAATTAAATCACATTAAGCCTCATAAAATTAGGCTTAATCAAAGTTAAACTTCAATTAGGTCTAACCGTATATAGACCTAATTAACCACATTAAGCCTTACTTACATTAGACTTAATAAAACTTAAACCTCAATTAGGTCTAACCCTAATTTAACCTAATTAAATACCTTAGGCCTTACTTACATTACGTTTAATCAAACTCAAATCTCAATTAGGTCAAACCCTAATTAGACCTAATTAAACCATATTAAGCTTTTTTTACATTAGGCTTAATCAAACTTTAACCTCAATTAGGTCTAAACCTAATTTATCTTAAATAAACCATATTACGCCTCACTTAAATTAGGCTTAAACAAACTCAAACCTTAATTAGGTCTAACCCTAATTATATCTAATTAACCATAGTCTGCTTTACTTACATTAGGCTTAATTAACCAAAACCCCAATTAGGGCTAACCCTAATTAAACATAATTATACAAATTAAGCTTTACTTACATTAGCCTTAATATACCTAAAAACCAATGAGGTCAAACCTTAATTAGACCTAATTAACCATATTAATCCTTACTTATATCAGGCTTAAACCCAAATAGGTTTAACTTTAACCAATTTTAATAAAACTAATTAAACCTTACACATGTTAGGTTTTATTAAACTTCAAACCTAATTAGATCTAATATAAAAAAGATTTAATTAAATAGTTAAGTCTTCACTACATTAGACTTAACTCAACTCAAATCCTTAGGTTTAACCTAACATGAACCTAAGTCAAATCAAACTTAAAGGTTCAACCCAACTAAATTGGTCTTAAAGTTATTTCAAACTTTATGTTCTACCTACATTGGACATAAAACTATTTCGAACCTTAGGTTCTACCTACATTGAACCTAAATAAATTTTAATTCCTACATATATTGGACATTGAAATATTTTAAACCTTAGTTTCTACTTATATTTAACCAAAATTACCTTAAGGCCTACTTACATTGGGCTTAAACCATCTTGAACTCTAAGTTCTACCAATATTTAACCTAAATCATCTTCATACCTTAGATTTTATCCAAATTGAGTGACATTAATCTTTAGGTTTTACCAACATTAAACTTAAATCTTAAGTCTAATCTACGGGACCTCAATCAAATTTTCTTAGGTCTAACCAACATATGACCTATAACAAATAACATCTGACATATAAACTTTAGTGTAGAATCAGATTCTTAGAAACCTATTTCCCTTGGAATAAGCATTTGATGTTTCTTCAACATACCTCAGAAGAACAAGAGTTAACGTTAATCAGGAGTTTTCTCAGATAGCCTTGAGCGTCTAATATGTAATTAACTATAGGAGCTTGCTACTACAGGAGAAAAAAGAACTCGTAATTGGTAATATACATAAATCTTTGGTTACCAAATTTTCATATGGTTTTCCTTATAAAAAAATCATTTTATTTATAATGTCTACCATAATGAAGATCATTCCGACCTTTCTTTTCTCATGTTCTCTATTCTTAGCCCGTTTCTTCCTTCTCCTAGTTTCTTAAAATCTTAGAATCTGTCACATGATTCAAAAGAATAAGTTTCTTGGAGATTAGGACAATAAAATAGATAAACAAAGTGGTGACTCCAATCAAACAAAAATATCAAACCAATTAAATGACAACAGGAATAGACGACGATCAGCTGGCGGGAGCTTCTTGGCACCATCAAGAGAGTGGCAACTCCATTAGAGATTTTTCTGTCTCCCCGTCTCTCATTTAAAGATATTCCATCTTTTGACAGATAGAGCTATGATCCCAGTGAAAATATAACTATGTAAAATTTATAATTTTGACTTTGCTTTACAATGGTGCCAAGAACTTGATGTGGTATTTTATGAATAATAATATTAAGCACTTAATGTTGGAATTCTACGCAAGTATATATATCATTATTAAGTAACATAAGACTTTTTATTTAAGTCCCAAATATCGATCCCATGAGAAAGGTTTAAATTTGAGATGATAAATTAACTAGGAAAATCACGGAAATAAAACAAAATTACTATCACTATTTTGAATGTTTGAGATACTATCAAATATAAATTATTAACTACTAGAAAAATTTTAATGCGATGTTTAAAATATTAACTACCAAACTATGTTTATGTGATGAAGTTTTCTAATATGAATAAACATCTTTCCCATTACAATAAATTTTTGGTGATATGAGATGAGATAAAAGGTTTAGATTTGTATTATGCCAAATAGGAGAAATTTTAATTCTCTACCCTGATTTAGTGTTATAGAAAATCATTGGCTAATCTTAGGTTTAGTCCCTAAATTCGTAGCTAGGCTATAAGGATAATGGCTCCCACGCCAGAGCTCCTACCTCCCTTCCCCTGAAGGCTAACTCTCGCTTTAGTTCTTAAACATTAAGATCGAATGGGGATTTTAGTCTGTCACCCTAAAAATCTCCAATTCTACACCCAAAAATGTATATTTCCCTATTTCTTTGCACTTAATTCCATGAATGAAATACTACTTCATGGACTCAAATGTGATACTTACTCTGTTGTAGAACTCGTACTCCATTTATCAGATCATATGTTTCACCACATATTTTAACATTTCAATTAGCTAGATTAAAAAGTAAATTAAGAGCGGAGTTGAAAAATCTTCACAATTTATTTTATTTTTTAACATTGGCACATCTAAATTATCTCTTCATTTCACCATATCTTAGAGTAGGGAGAAAGATAAACGAAACTACTCAGACTTCATGAGAAAGATACAATAAAACACAAATTCTATATATAAAAGAAATTTCATACAACAATAGTAAACAAACAACACATATCTGAAACTCTTTTTCAAAGTAAATCTCATGTAGCCTCTCTCAGGAAATGTAAATACACACTTAAACTCACCACAAAAACTCAAAATTACAAAGAAAATAAATCACTAATGGTGTGGAATGGCGTGAAAGGAAGTAAAGTGACACGAAATGGGGCAAAGGAAAACTAAGAGCGAGCGGAGGAGTGCGAAGAGATGCAAAAAGGGGGATGGGGGGCTTTTCTGATCAATTTCAACGTTAAGGAGAGCCTAAGGTCAGTTTTTCAATATGTGCATCCAAAAAATCTTCAAAAAGCGTCCAAATTCATTGAATCTTCTAGAAGCAGAGTCTTCACCGACACTGGCACCTTTGACGCCAGTGGCCATCTAATTTAATCCATACTCTCTGTCAAACGGCACCGTCGGCGCCCGGTCTGGCACCGTCGACGCTGAAAATTTTTTTCTAAAACTCTATTTTGATTCCAAATTTCTTTCTTTTTTGCTTCCTTTTTGCACCATGTCCCAAACATCAGTAACCTACAATAAAACATGAAAAATACCTTCCTTTAAAGTGCAATATCACAAAAAATGAGTATAAAATATCGGTCTAAAAATGCATATATTTTTGGTGTATCAAAATCCCCCAAACTTAAATGTTACTTGTCCTTAACTCTTTTACTACATAAAAACATGACTCGTTGCAATAATTTTAACTTCTAGATTTCTATATTTTAGTCCAATAAATACAATAGTATAACTTAAGAAAAATGTAAAATAACTCCTCTTAGCACTAAGGGTATAAGAATCTAGCAGTCAAGTTTAAGATTTTTTATTCTCTACTGGTGTCAAGTAAAATTTCAAATTATTCATATTAAAGCCACTTAGAATATCCATATGAAAAAGAACTTCGTGAAAAATATGCTAATACTAAAATATAAGTTTAGAAAATGTACTCAAGCCTCCTTGTTTAAGTTGAATAGTGTGAAGCCAATTTTTAATTAGGCTCTCCTCAAGCTTCTCCTAACATCTTTTTCTTTTCTTTTCTTTTTGTTTTCTTTTCTTTTTCGGGATCATTTTCAATCCTTTTTCTTTTCTTTTTCTTTTTTAGGATCATTTTCAAACCTTTTTCTTTTCTTTTCTTTTTCATTTTTTTCTTATGTGAGGATTATTATATTTGGATAGATTTTAATGATTTTGAACTTCACTATTCTCTTCTTAAAGTTAAAAACATTTCACTTTTCTTCACTTTATAAATTTATATTAGCTTTAAAAATTTTTCATAAGGTTTTATTCTTTTCTTCTTATAAGAATCTCTAAGATTTTTAATACTTCAAAAAGATAAATTCTTTTACTTACAATAGAAAAACATAGTCTCATTCTATCATACAAAATATCTTAATCTCTAAAATTAAATTTTATTATTAAAAAATTTTACTTAAGTTTACTATATATTTAGAAACATAAATATAGTTATCTAAAGTTATCTAATACCAAAGGTCGTGTTAAATTTTAATATGCTTTGAAAATATAACTAATTGAGGTCAAATAAAATTAAGACATTTTCCTTTAAAAAGGAATCCCCCCCCAACTTAAATTTTTAGAAGATTCTGCATGAAAGACTGAAAAATAATGGGTGAAAGAAAACATTCAATGCATAAAGAAAAGACTTACCTATTGAAGTTTCTGATTTTAAACTTAACTCTAAAATATTGCAGGTGCTAATATGAAAAAGCTACAAAACTTAAAACATTAAATAACACATAATACATATAAAATTTGTTGAGAAAGAGTTAACTACAAATACATCCAATAAAGTACTAAAAACTAACAACAATACTAAAATGGTTCTCAATGTGAAAACAGTCTCACAAATTTACAGTTCACAATTCAACATAACATTTAAACTGAAGTGTTATACTCTAAAAACAAACAGTTTCAAAATAAAGTACAACCAAGCATAAAGTGAACAAAAATCTAGCTAAAGCATCACCAATCATCATCTTCTTCTTATTCTTCTTCCAAATCCAAATTTTGTTGTCTATATGGGCTAAAAATAGGGTGAGTAGGAAACTGAACTGAGTGATCATCCCTCATGTATCTAACCATTGCATCATCACAAGTAGGATTATATTTGAACTTCTTTCATGTCAAATCATCATTGTGAGCAATTTTGGTCTCCATATTTTTCATTCTACTCTCCATTCTCAAGATATCTCCCTGTTGGATCATCATTTGCTCCATAAGTTCCTAGATAGTAGGGGGTACTAGAAGTACTACTTGAAGTAGAAGGAATATCTTTGGTCCTACTTCCAGATCTCCATCCAACATGAGATTCATAAGTCTTTTTATTGGTAGGCCCAATAGGTTTTAGAGGTTCAATCCTCTCCTCAACCACTCTAAAATCAACTCTTACCTGTTCACATAGTGTGAAGATCAGAGCAGGGTGTGCTAAACCACCAGTAGTCTCTCCAAAAGCAATATATTGAGTGTTTCTATAAATAATAAAGCCTACATCTATCATTCTCATTTGCTGAATACAGACGTTCAAGATGACTCTATCCTTTGTAACATCACTATGATGATTTGTTGGTATCATTCTACCAGAAATAAAGTAGTGCTAGGCCTTAGATAATATATTTACCATAGAAAGAAGAAAGTTTGACTTAACAACATTCTTCACCCTCCAAGCTCCTCTTCCATCAGAAAGAAAAGTAATAACTTCATATAAGGACTCATTCACAGTAGAAGCAATTTGTATTGGCAGCTATACACATCTTCTAACTGATAAAATTCATTAATATTCCTTTGAGTAAACTCCATCACTTTCCCTCGAACATACACATAGTCTTCATCATTGCACCAATAATAGCATTGGAAGAAAAGTAACAAAATTTCTCCCACTTCCGGGCATTGATTATTCTTTCAACTTCTCCACCCGGATTTTTGAGTCCTTGATCCGGAATCACTTTTTTAGTTGTAAGTAGACTACTGAAGCAAATGTTGGCCTTATAATTGGCAAACTTTTGATCATCAAAATCCACCTTTCTCATTCCTTTCCTCATTCATGATGCCATGGTAAATCTAAGAAAATTTGATAAAATTCTAATAAACTCCCAAAATTTCCAAAAATCACAATGTGGAATGTTTTAATCTTAAATCTACTAAGTAAGAGTTCTTCATCAAAGGATTTTCTCAAAATCTTCCAAACAAATTTTAAAATTTTGGATCTCGGCAATGTAAGATAAATCCTTGGTGAAAATAAAAAAATTTTAAGTTCAGAGTGTAGCTCTTACTTAGAGAAGATGAAATCCGAACTTCGTTTGCCTTAAAATCGGCTCAAATCCGAGCAATAGCAAGCCCTATGTGCAAATATCGGAGGTCAAGTGTGACTAAAAGGTGAAATGGTATTTTACTATGTAAATTGCAAATTTTAAGGGTGTTTGGGTGGTTTCCGGGTTGAGGGCGTCGTCAGCGTCCATGCCGGTGCCATCAGCGCTAGTGGCCAAAAAATTATTTTGCAAATTTCAATTTTCTTTCAATTTACTCCAAAGTCTATTTAGTCTATTTGAACTCTAATTTTCATCTTAAAATAATTCACAAACAAGAATTTTCACAAACAACACCAAACTAACTTTTATATATGAAAATACACTTTTTACGAATACATTTTTCTAATCACACTTTTTCATCCATAAAGCAAACTACATTAGAATTCAGCGTCAAAATCAAGCCACAATACTAGAACACTGATACAAAATTATACATACAATCTAAGTCAATAGAGTTCTAAAGCATAGTAAAGTAAAGTAAATAAAATCCACATAATCACATTAAATACATATTTACTTTAAAGTATTAGAGAGTCGAACTTCTTCAATTATTCTACTTCATATTAGTACTCTCTCCTCCTCTAATATCTCCCACAGATTGGTAATGGACGTACAAATTGTACAAGGGTCTTTAAGGGAGTTGATCAATCAAACTTTCATCGATCCATCCATTTTTCTTGAACATCTGCACCACTCCTACTTCAATTGTTCTAGTATGATCAAAGTTCTCCTTCATCCTCCAATCTTGGTGATCAAAAAGGTAGTTAAGGTTTCCTATTGCATTCGTAATACTCTAAAGTTCTCTTTCTATTTTCTTTATTTTCTTCTCCAAAGCTATTGAACTTCCAACTATTTGTGGCATTAATGATGTTGAAGCATGTGATGAATGATCCAAAATAATATCTAAAGGTTTATTCCCATTCCTAACATAATTTTCATCAATAGGAATCATGGGCTCCCAAGGTGACAAAACTTTCTCCCAACTTTCATATGGAACTTAAGATTGACTGCAAAGTAAGAAAATTGTAGAAGGATTCCCCAGTTCATGTATTGGCCCATTCATAATAATACCCATAACAAATTTAAAAATAATCGATCACACATCAATGCACTTTTCCATTTGAATGCAATAATTAAAAATGGCAATTTCGCTTGTAACTCTACTAATCTTCATGGTAGGGAGTAATTTTGCAGATATGATGAAATGCCATTGTTTTGATATTAGATTTAGTGAAGCAGAGAAACTAACGTATCTCTCATCTCTAATTTTCTAATTATCATTTTCATCTGTTAGAAAATTATATACATCTTGCATAATATCTCTCATTGGGATAAAATTTGTATAATGATAGATTGAAACATTTTCTATCATATACAAATCATTAATTAAAGGCGGAGTAAATGGTACAACCTTACTTAGAATGAATATGACTCCATGGGTAATTCCATGTAGTAGTCTAACTAATTTGAGCATCATTTAGAGTTTTACTAGAATAATATATTACTTTAAAAATTTTTTTGGGTATTTGTCCTCAAACAGCTCCAATAGCATAATCACTCGCATCACATATTATTTTAAATGGTTTCTCCCAATTAGTTGGGACTGTTATAGGTGCAATGATTAATTTTTCTTTCAATAATTCAAATATTTTTATGCAATCCTCATTAAAATCAATTTTTGAATCTTTTTCTAAGAGTTGGCATAATGGCTTTGTTCTTTTTGAAAAAAAATTTATATAATTTTTGTAGAAACTAGCATATCCTAGAAACTTCTTACCCATCTAACTGTAGAAGGAGGTGGTAAATTTTTAAATAACTTGAATTTTTGCAAGATCTACTTCCATGTCATTTTCATAAATTTTATGCCCAAGTACAATTCCTTCTGCAACCATAAATTAACATTTTTGTTAATTTAGTACTAGGTTAATTACTTTTTTCATTATTAGGTTTAATTTCCTATGAGGATCAGCTTTAGGTTCATATTGATCATCTAATAGAATTTTATGCATACAAATTGAAGGTCTAATTCCTTTAATATCTGCTAAAGTCCATCCAGAAGCCTTTTTATATCTTTTCAACATTTTTATAAATTTTTGTTCTTGAATTTTAGTTAACTCAAAAGATACAAAAACAGGCAATGTAGATGAATCTCTTAAAAACACATATTTTAAATGAGCAGATAATATTTTTAGTTCAAGTTCAAGTGGTTTAATACTTGAAGGAATGAGATTTTTATTATCATTTTTCAAAAAATCTAAAGTTTCAATTTTTTCCTAAATATAATCTAAGTTTCCTTCTTTTATTTCATTCTCATTCTCATTAAATTCATCTTGCCTTAATTTTTCTTCAAAGTCTTTCTTAAATTGCTCATTATTTCGATAATCAGTAACTTCCATCCTAAATCATTCATTATCTTTTTCTATTGCAGGATATTTCATAGCTTTTGCAATATTAAATGTTACTTCTTGATATTCCACTCTCATTATTAATTTTCCTTTTTGTACATCTATCACAACTCTCCCTGTTGCAAGAAATGATCTCGCCAAAATAATAGGAATCTCTTTATCTTCCTCCATAACTAATACTATAAAGTCTACAGGAAATTTTTTTTTCCCAATTTTACTAATACATCTTCTATAAATCCATAAGTATAAGCTATTGATTGATCAACTAATGGAAGAGTTATAGTAATAGGGTAAATCTCTCTTAAATGTAAATGTTTAAAAATTGATAGAGGCATAAGATTGTTACTGACTCATAAATCACAAAAGGATTTTCCCAAAAACTTTTCACCAATTGCACAAAGTATAGTAAAACAACTAGGATCTTTTAACTTTTACGAAAGGTTTTTCAGAGTAATAGCGCTCCACTCTTTACTGAATGCAACGATCTCATGATTCGCAAACTTCCTTTTCTAGTTTACTATATCTTTCATAAATTTCACATAACTTGGCATTTGTTCCAAAGCCTTAATGAAAGGAATGTTTATCATTAACTTTTTAAGGATTTTCAAAAATTTTGTAAATTGTTTGTCTTCATTTTTCTGCTTGAATCGTTGAAGAAACAGAGGTAATGGTTTTTCTAAGAGAACTTGTATTTGTTCATTTTCATTTTGGTCACTTTAAATCTCTTCCTTCACTTCATCAACTTCAGTTTCTCTTTGGATTATTTTTTAAACTTCTTTTCCACTTCATAATTGAATAGCTTTAATTTGCTCCTTATTTTAATCTTTTGGATTAACTTGCACAGTACACGGAAGATTTCCTGAAGATTTGTTAGTAATTATAGTAGCAATATGTACAAACTGATTTTCAATATTTTTAATAACAGCCCCTTAATTTTGTATATTATTTCCCATATTCAACATTGCTTCTTCCATCATCAACTTCTTTTCCTTAACTTGTGGGTTAGGGTTAGAGTTAAATCCAAAAGGATAATAAGGTCGATATATAGGCTTTCCTTGATTATTTAGATTTCCTGAGGGGTTCATTGACTTGTAATAATTATTCCAACTAAAATTAGGGTAATTTTTCCATCCAAGGTTATATAGTTAGAATAGGGACTGTTATTTTGATTATTTATAACATTTAAAGTTTCATAAGATGATTGAGTATCAATTATCTGCCCTAGTGAATTTTCTTCTAATACTGGTGGCATTTGAGAATAAATCACTCCAATTTGATCAATCTTCTTTGATATAGAAGCAATTTGAGATGCTAAAATAGATATTGTATCAGAGACATGAATACTAGCTACTCTGTTAGGATTTACCCGTTCGGAGGGCCATTGAAAATTGTTAGTAGCCATTTCTTCTATTAAAGAGTATGCTTCATCAAAAGGTTTTAATATTAGTGATCTACCTGCAGTAGCTACTACAATAGATCAAAGTGATCCTATTAATCCATTGTAAAAAGTTTAAATTATTAACCAATATGGTAAAGCATTATCGACACTATTTTTGGTTAAGGAGTTGCCCGCAAGAAGTTGTCGGTCACCTGAATCAAAATCCCGTCACCCACTTCCGAAGGACATTTAATTTACATATATTTATAAGTTTCAGAAAAATATGAAATCAAACTGACCCAATATTTTTCATATTTTAAATGAAAGAGCACTATACCCCAAACCCTGTATATATCCTGAAGGATAAACACAAGACTTGAGGGTGAGGCTCAATCAAATAAACTAAGGAATATATGACGTCCATTTCGTCTGTGAAACGATTTCATTTGCCGACGATTTCTCCTATTTAAAATAAATAATTAAATAGAGTTTATATTATGCTGGGTTCGAAAAAGCTTCTTATAAGGGCAAGCCCTTATATTTAATTACATCTTAGATAACCGAAGTCACCTAAGAAAACTCTCTATAAAAATTTGAAAATATTATCTTCAAGAAGCTCAAAAGGATAGGACTTTTCAATGATATCGGACAAAGAGGTGTGAAAGGGGAATGGTTCAAATTTGGAGCATTTAGTTGTAGAATCCAAAGGAGGAAGAACTAAGGGATGACACAGATCCAAAGGAGAATCTCGGTGGCTTTCCAAGCTACCTTATGGTTTGGCTTCAATTTAGCGGAGAAATTATTTGAACATTTCAACCTGCCAATTTTATCTGCTTAGGGCTTACATTTGTGTTAAACGATCACACAAATAGCCTAGAAGATGTGAGGATTTAGGTCGTGATGAATGACAACCTTGGAATCCTAAGACGAGTTAGGGCTTAGATTATACAACAGAGTTGTACAAAGGCCTAAAGATAAGGTGAATATTTATGTTGCATAAGGAGACGTCTTTATATATGCTTAAAAATACAAGAATTTGATACCGCTACTAGAAGATTTAAATCCCCAACAATGGTGCAAAAAACTTGACAGCGACTTTATATATGCTTAAAAATACAAGAATTTGATACCACTGCTAGATGATTTAAATCCCCCGCAACGGTGCCAAAAACCTTGACAGCGACTTTATATATGCAATTAAATATAAGATAAATATGAAGGTATTAAATATTCAATAATTGTAAAGTCACAATTATCAATGCAAGTATATGTGCTGCTTAACTAAAATAGGGCTCTAATGGAGTCCTAGATATCGATCCCACAGAGAGTAATTTAGAATTACGGACAAAGACCTTAGAAAAGTAATACTTTAATCACAACAACGACGTTCAATTTGCTTATCTGTCACTAATAGAAATTGAAATAATAGATAATTTGGATAACTAATAAATAACTAATGATATAAAGTAGGGTTTAATTGTGATATTCAATATATAAGAACTAACTAATAAATAACTAATGATATAAAGTAGGGTTTAATTGTGATATTCAATATATAAGAAAACATCCTTCTCCTTGTCAAGTATAGTGAAATGATCTAATGTGAGTTCAATACGAAAAAACATCATTCTCCTTGTCAAGAAATTATAGCTAATGAGGTTTTTAATGTGATATTCAATATATAAGAAAGCATCTTTCTCCTTGTCAAGAAATTATAGTGAAGTTCAAATGTGATATTCAATATATAAGAAAACATCATTCTCCTTGTCAAGAAATTATAGTGAATGGAGGTTTAATTTGTGATATTCAATATCTAAGAAAGCATCCTTCTCCTTGTCAAGAAATTATATTGAATGGATTGAGGTTTTTAATGTGATATTCAATATATAAGAAAACATCCTTCTCCTTGTCAAGAAATTATAGTGAATGGACTGTGATATTCAATATATAAGAAATCATCCTTCTCCTTGTCAAGAAATTATAGTGAATGGATAAGTGAATTAGTTCAAATGTATATTGTGTCAAATAGGAGCATACCTATTCTTTACCCTTGGGTCCAGGCATAAAGAACATTGGAATCATTCTCCTTGTCAAGAAATTATAGTGAATGGATAAAGTGAATCAGTTCAAATTATATTGCGCCAAATAGGAGCATACCTATTCTTTACCCTTTGGTCCGGGCATAAAAAACATTGACTAATCATTTGGTCCAGGCATAAAGAACATTGACTAATCCTATGCTTGGTTACTGATTCTGCGGCTAAATATTCTTTACCCTTTGGTCCAAGCATAAAGAACATTGACTAATCCTAAAGGAGCATACCTATTTTTTACCCTTTGGTTCAGGCATAAAGAACATTGACTAATCCAATTCTTGTTTACTGAATCTGCGGCTAGGTTGGGAGGATACCGGCCCTCACTTCGGAGCTCCCACGTTCCCCTCACCTGAGGGCTAACATCTACACTTCAGCACCCAAAATGGGACCGAATTGAGGATTTTAGTCTGTCACTCTAAAATCTCCAATTCTACGCCCGATAATTACCGAATTGGGGATTTTAGTCTGTCACTCTAAAATCTCTAATTCTATGCCCGATAATAATATTTCCCTATTTATTTGCATCCAACTTCCAAGGGCTTTGACCTCCCTGAATCTTGGATGTAATCTTCACTTTAGTTATAAAACTCAACATATTTTAACAAATCAATTGGCCAAATTGAAAGTGAATAAAGGTCAAAGTGAAAACATCATCACAATTTCTTAAACATTTCATGGCTTTGCCAATTCAAATCGCCATTTCACAAATTTCGAGACAAGGAGAAAGGCAGAGAAAACTACTTAGAACTCATAGGGAAAACACAACAAAACTCAAAATTCATATATAAAATCAAAGTCATACAAACTACAATAAGTAAANGCCTTTAGGGCCTCTAGACTCTCACCATCTCCTCTAGAATCACTTAATTTTTGGCCAAAATGTTCTTTTAAAGTTGTGGATGAGCCTTCCCAAAAGTTGTATAAGCATATTTCAAAATTTGGCCTTATCCAAAGCTTGAGTAGGCATAACCGTTGTTCTCACTGTCGGCGGCCTCGAGGGCACTGACGACAGGCTTCTGAAGAATTTTTCCCTGTAGTCTTGGGAAAACTCGTCGTCGGCGGCCTAGTTCAATTCTCCACATTTTGGTCCTTTTTCGCTCCAAATTCGTTCCTTTTTGCATCTTTTTGCTCCAATGACCCTAATTCATCATTCGTGCAACAAAACATCAAAACTACCTTTCTTTAAAGTGCAATAACATCAAAAACAATATGAATTAGGTATGAAAATCTTAACATATTTTCCTTTGGTCAAAATCCCCCAAACTTAACTATTACTTGTCCTCAAGTAATTTTAGTACTATATAAAAGTTATGATCTATTGCAGTAAAGTTTTAATTAAGAAATACTATAATTTTGATTTAAATAAATATCATAGTGAGATTTTTAAAAAAAATTCAAGCAATTGAATTAACTCTGTAGCCACAAGATTATCTAGTCATCAAGTTTAAGAGTTTTAGTCTTCTATTCATTTCAAGAATGACTATATGTTGCAATATTAAGTCACTTAGAATATTTAGATGATAGGAATTTCTTGAGAAAACTACTAGTAAGAGATCTATTCCATAAATATAAGCTCAGGAATGTATTTAAGTTTTCTCTTTAGGTAGGTCCAGTGAAGCCAATTTTTGATTAGGCATATCCTCATGATTCTCCTCACCTTCATAGTTTTTTCATTCTTTTCTCTTTTTCATTTGGATTGCTTTCAATCCTATATTTTTTTCTTTTCATTTCAAGGATTGTTTTCAATCCTTTCTTTTTCCTTTTTCAAGTGAGGATTACTATATCTCGATAGCCTTTAATGATTTTGAACTTCACTTTTCTTTCCCTAAATTTGAAACTCAAAGCATTTTCTTACCTTATAAATATTTCATAGTTTTTACATCATTGAGCCCCAATCTTTTTTTCTCAAATGTGTCTCAAATGAACTTATAAATATTTCATAGTTCTTACATCATTGAGCCCCAATCTTTTCTTTTCAAATGAATTTCCAGAGATATTTCATAGCTTTTACATCATTGAGCCCCAATCTTTTCTTCTCAAATGATTTTTCAGATTCTTACATTTCATAGTTTTTACATCATTGAGCCCCAATCTTTTCTTCTCAAATGAATTCCCAGATTCTTAAACATAGCCTTTACATCATTGAGCCGCAATCTTTTCTTCTCAAATGAATTTCCAGATTCTTAATACTTCAATGAACTTCACCTTTCTTTCCCTAAATTTGAAACTCAAAGCATTCCTTTACCTTATAAATATTTCAAGTTTTTACATCATTGAGCCCCAATCTTTTCTTCTCAAATGAATTTCCAGACTCTTAATACTTCCACTTTTCTTTCCCTAAATTTGAAACTCAAAGCATTTCTTTACCTTATAAATATTTCATAGTCTACATCACTGAGCCCCAATCTTTTCTTCTTAAATGAATTTTTCCAGATTCTTAATACTTCAAAATATAGTTTCTCTTACTTTAAATAGTTAACTATAATCTTATTCTCTTATACTAAATATCTTAAGTTACAAAATTTATTTTCATAACAAAAATATTTCGTTAAACCTACCATAATAATTAAGTAGTTACAAAAATATAATTACCTGAATTAAATTCACTACATAAAATCATATAAATAATTTTTGAAAATATTGAAATAGATCATCTAATAGTTAATCTTTTTCTTCCCTCCCCCAAACTTAAATTTTTAAATATGAAATAATAAGGTGGAAAGAAAAACTCTAAATATAAATCATACCTCATTATTTTAGGCATTTTCATCATTCTGAAATTTTTGCAGTCAGTGGAAAGAAAAATTCTAAATATAAATCATACATCAGTATTTTAGGCATTTTCATCATTCTGATAATAAAAACTATAAATATAAATCATACCTCAGTATTGTAGGCATTTTTATCATTCTGAAATTTAAAAAACTATAAATATAAATCACACCCCACTATTGTAGGCATTTTTATCATTTTAAAATTTCTGCAGACCTTCTCAAATTCTTACTTCACCTGGTCTGTAATATTAGGAGCTTTCTACACTTATAAATCATTAGAGAAATTTCTGGGTAATGAAATTTTGAAATAAGTATAAAACTAAAACAAGCACAATATTTCCTAACACAATCACAATATTAAAAAAATAAAATTTAAAAGAAAAATGCAAAAATGAAAATCACATTACAATCCACAATTCTACTTAATATCTATTGAACTACACATGCACATTTAACTACCACACTAACTTTATAAAAATTTAAAATTATGGAAGTACACAAAATAAAAGTCCAAATACATAAACATCCATTTCTATTACAAAAAGATTACATAAAAGAAAAACACAAGCATAAGTACATCAATTTCATTCAATATCAAAATCCTAAGGTATATCTTCATTGCCTTGATAAGCAGGTGGATTGGGTTGATACTGAGTATATCAGGGGCATTTAGGAAATGTAACATCAGGCTCTCCTCTGTAGTGTCGGGCCTGAGCTTCATAATAGGCTACCTGGATGATACTGAGTATACCGGGGGCACTCAGAAAAAGTAACATCAGGCTCACCTCTGTAGTGTCGGGCCTGAGCTTCATAATAAGCTATCTCAAAATTTGAATGCCTCTGCAGGTACTCATGATCATAATCGTATCGACATTCTAAACCTCTAATCCTTTCACTTATCAATTCTATGCTCTTCCGCTGCAAGGTCAACTCATTCATCAAATCAGAGAGGGTAGGGGAACTAGAAGGTGGAAGGTCATAACTTGTAGAGGGGACATCTTTACTAGTAGAAGGTTCCTGACTTCTACTCTCAGTTCTCCATTTCTCATGAGATTCATAATTCCTCAAATTAGCTTTATTAATGGGTTTCATAGGATAAACCCATTCTTCATCTACAAATTCTACTCCAGAAATTTTGCAAGCTGCATAAATAAGTCCAGGATGTCTTAGACCTTCACTAGTCTCACTCCTTGTCGTGGTCAATATATTCTTAAGAATTATTCTCCCCACATTTATAGTTTTACTATTCTGAATACAAAAGAATAGCTCTATCTCTAGTTACCTCACTATGGTGATAGGCCGGTAACAGAGTCGAGGAAATGAAATAGTGCCATGCCTTAGAGGTGGCATTCAGCATGGAAGCAGAAAAATTTACATGTTCTCGTTGCTTTATCTTCCATGTTCCATNGTTCTTAAAAATGATTCTCCCCACATTTATATTTCTATTGTTCTGAATACAGAAATTCATAATAGTTCTATCTCTTGTTACCTCACTATGGTGATAAGTCGGTGACAGAGTAGAGGAAATAAAATGGTGCCACGCTTTAGATGTGACATTCAACATAGAAGTAGAAAAATTTACCCGTTCTCTTTGCTTTATCTTGCATGTTCCTTTCCCATCAGTGAGAAAGTTGATCACATCATTCAGTGGGCCTTCCATAGTATTGAAGGTTTCATAATGGCAGCTATAGGAGTTTGGGACTTCATAAAAGGTGTTAATGCGGGCGGCATTAAATTCAGCAGAAAATTCCCGCACTTGAACGATTCCGTCCTCATAATAGTACACATTGACATAAAATTCCGTTACAATATTAACAACAGCCTTGTTGGTGGTATAAAAAAAGTTTTCCCACTTCTGTTCGACAATAACTCGTTCAATTTCTCCTCCCANCAACAGAGGCAAAATTGGTATTTAATATGAGAAATTCCAAAATCTATTGCTAGCGATTCAAATATAAAAAATATTGTAATCCAAAAATTCTCTGGTGATGGCATAACTCATCAACTCCAAGGAACCTACCATAGAAAATTCTCATCTATTTCTTTCCAGTGCTCAAGATATTTGAGAGGATGTCGAGACCTTTATGTAAACTTAAAGAATTCTTCACAAATTTTTTAATTGAAAAATTAACTTTGAAATCTAGAAAAAATTATCTTGAAGTTACTCCGTATTATAAAAAGGTGGTAATATTATGTTAAGAGCTTGATGAATATTAAGATGCTATTTTAGAGAATTCAAATGATTTTTCTCACCACAAGAAGAGAGAGAAAAATGATTGGGTCTACATATTTTAAGTTAGTCTTAATCGGAGTTTAGACAAAGTTTGAGGTCAAATCCTTGGTAGGAAATCTCTACCCTCAATTCAAGAATTCNCTCACCACAAGAAGAGAGAGAAAAATGATTGGGTCTACATATTTTAAGTTAGCCTTAATCGGAGTTTAGACAAAGTTTGAGGTCAAATCCTTGGTAGGAAATCTCTACCCTCAATTCAAGAATTCTTTTCACTCAGGAAATGAGCTAATTAGCATCAGAGTATTCATCAGAATATTTTGACGCTAATTCTTAGTGTTGAATTTGCATGTTTATGGTTTGTACATTGAATAATTTTGACGCATGGTTTTAGTATTGTGTTTAGTGTCGCATATATGTAGACTTTAAAATTAGTGTCGACATTAGTGACGACATGTTGCTAACATAAGGATTCTACTTAATAGTGTCGAACAAGCTGATAGTAAGCCTGACGAAAATTTATTTGTGTTAGAGTTGTCCAACGCAAATCCAATGCCGGTGCATTAAAAATCTAATGTCGCACCCCACTGCCTCATTTGTGCACTCTTCCCTCTTTGAATGTAGCTCCAGTGATTATTGTTCTCCTTCGAGCGTTCGCAGTGTTTCTCCGGCAAACTCGCATTTAGGGCTATCAAAACGACTCGTTGTTCGCGAACAGGTCGTGTTCGACTCGTTAAGAAGTTCGTGTTCTGCTCGTTAATTTCGTTCGATAAGTTAATGAGCCGAACACGAACTAAGATGTGTTCGTTCATGTTCGGCTCGTTTTGGCTCGAAATACTACTCATCATGCTTATATA
>JXCR01148793.1:97901-139231 GCA_002079205.1 Phalaenopsis hybrid cultivar
GAGACTTCTCCTAATCCTAATCTTTTGAAAATTGATCGAGACATAAGGTTAATGATGACTCCCAAATCACATAAAGCTCTTCCATAAATTTTTTTCACCAATAGCACACGGTATAGTGAAACTACCTGAATCTTTTAATTTTTCAGGAAGCTTTTTCTGAATAATTGCACTACACTCTTCGCTAAGTGCAACGGTCTCATTATCAGTGAACTTCCTTTTCTTGTTCAAAATATTTTTTCATAAACTTCACATAATTTGGCATTTGTTCTAAAGCTTCTACGAATGGAATATTTATCGTTAATTTCTTATGAATCTCTAAAAACTTGGAAAATTGTTTATTCTGTTTGTGTTTCTTCAATCTTTAAGGAAATGGTGGTGGAGGTTTCTCCACAGTAATTTTCATTGGTGTAAGTGGATATTCTAAATTTGGGTATTCATGATCTTTTTTTTTCTGAATCCACTTTTTCTTTTTCAGTTTCTGTATCTTTCTGTACTATTGTTTCCAATTCTTTTCCACGTCGTAATTGTATCGCTTTTATTTGTTCTTTTCCTTGATATTTAGGATTTGGTTCCACAGTGCTAGGAAAAGTTCCTAATGTTCAGTTATTAAGCGCAATAGTGATATGCCCTAGTTGATTTTCGATATTCTTTATAGCAGTTCCTTGATTTTTTAATTGATTTCCTTGAATTTGNGCTATAATAGAGGCTGTGATTTATTTTTCCTTTAATAACTCAAAGGCATTTAAACAGCTTTCATTAAATTCAAATTTCTTGTCCATACAAGTTGGCATAGAGGTTTAGTAATTTTTGAAAGATCTTTAATAAAATGCCTGTAAAATCCAACTTGTCTAAGAAAACTCCTAACCTGTCTTACATTAGTAGGAGGTGTTAGTTTAGATATAACTTAAATTTTTGCAGGGTCTGCTTCCATAGCATCTTCCAAAATTTTATGCCCTAACACAATTCCTCCTGTACCCATAAATTGGCATTTCTCCTAATTTAGAACCAAATTAGTTCTTTCGCATAACTCCAAAACTTTTTCAAGGTAATTTAAGCATGCGTCTTCCAAATATAGAGAAATCATCCATAAATACTTACAATCCATCATCAATTAACTTATTAAATATGGACATCATACCATTTCTGGAATGTTGCAGGTGCATTACATAATCCGAAAGGCATTCTTCGAAAATCAAAAGTTTCAAAAGGACTAGTAAATGTTGTCTTTTCTTGATCCTCAGAAGCAATAGAAATTTGATGGTAACCGGTTTATCCATCTAAAAAGAAAAAATATTTGTGCCCAGCAAGTCTATCCACTATTTGATCTAAAAAGGGTAAAGGTAAGTGATCTTTCTTGTTGGCAATGTTTAATTTTCTATAATCAATGCAAATACACCACCTAGTAACTTGTCTGATATGTATTAATTCATTATTTGCTTTTGTTTCAACAGTCACTCCTCCTTTCTTAGGAACACAATGAATTGGACTTATTCACGCACTATCTGAAATAGGATATATAATTCCAATGTCTAACCATTTCAAAATTTCCTTCTTAACTACTTATTTCATCATCAGATTTAATCTCCTTTGTGGATCAACTCTTGGTTTATATTGTTCATCTAATATAATTCTAAGCATACAGATTGAAGGACTAATTCCCTTAATATCAACTAAGGTCCAACCAAAAGCTTTCTTATATCTTTTTAATGTATCTAATAGTCTCTGCTCTTGCAGATCATTTATTTCTGAAGATATAATAACAAGTAATGTAGATGAGTCTCCTAAAAATACATACTTCAAGTGACTAGGAAATATTTTCATCTCAAGTTCAGGTGGTTTTATAATCGATGGAAATAGATTTTTATTGGCATTTTTTGTAATATCCAACATATCAAATCATTCATCTCAAGTTCAGGTGGTTTTATAATCGATGGAAATAAATTTTTATCGGCATTTTCCGTAATATCCAACATCTCAAATCTTTCCTGAACATAAAAATAGATTCTTATCAGCATTTTCCGTAATATCCAACATCTCAAATCTTTCTTGAACATAATAAAATAGATTTTTATCAGCATTTTTTGTAATATCCAACATCTCAAATCTTTCCTGAACATAATCTAATTTTTCATTTCCTAATTCGTCCAAAATAATTTCGTCATTCTTTTCAGATTATTCCTTCTGTACCAAATGTTCTTCTTCTTCAAAATGCTTTTGTCTTTAAAATGTTCTTTAAAACATTCGTTCAATAGATGTTCAATTATTTCCATGTAAAAACATTCATTATCTCTTTCAACAGCAGGGTATTTCATAGATTTTACAATGTTAAAAGTCACTTCTTGATCATTAACTCTCATAGTTAATTTTCCTTTTTAAACATCTATCATAGCTTTTCCAGTAGCTAAAAATGGTGTCCCTAAAATGATAGGTATTTCCTTATCTTCCTCTATATCTAAAACAATGAAATCCATTAGAAAGATAAATTTATCCACTTTTACTAACACATTTTCTATTACTCTCATAGGATATGTAACTGAATGATCCACTAACTGTAGAGTTACAAAAGTAGGTGAGATTTCTCCTAATCCTGATCTTTTGAAAATTGATAGAGGCATAAGATTAATGCTGGCTCCCAAATCACATAAAGCTCTTACATAAAATTTTTCACCGATAGTACACGGTATAGTGAAACTGTCAGGATCTTTTAATTTTTCAAGAAGTTTTTTTTCTGAATAATTGGACTACACTCTTTGCTAAGTACAGTAGTTGCATTATCCATGAACTTCCTTTTCTTGTTTAGAATATCTTTCATAAATTTCACATAATTGGGCATTTTCTCTTCAAAATATCTTTCATAAATTTCACATAATTAGGCATTTGCTCTAAAGCTTCTACGAAGGGAATATCAGTATATCTTTCATAAATTTCACATAATTGGGCATTTGCTCTAAAGCTTCTACGAAGGGAATATTTACTATTAACTTCTTAAGAATTTCTAAAAATTTGGAAAATTGTTTATTCTGTTTGTGTTGTTTCCATCTTTGATGAAACGGTGGTGGAGGGTTCTCCACAGTAATTTTCATTGATGTAAATGGATACTCTAAATCTGGGTATTCATGATCCTTCTCTTTTTTGGTATCCACTTTCTCTCAGTTTCTATTTCTTATTGCACTCTTGTCTCCAATTCTTTTCCACTTCGTAATTGAATCGCCTACCTTGTTTCCAATTCTTTTCCACTTCGTAATTATCACTTTAATTTGTTCTTTTCCTTGGTCTTTAGGATTTGGTTCCACAGCACTAGGAAAAGTTCCTAATATTCGGTTACTAAGAGCAGTAGCGATATGCCTTAATTGGTTTTTAATATTCTTAATAATAGTTCCTTGATATTGTAATTAATTTCCTTGAATCTGTAATTGATTTCCTTGATTCCTTAATTGTTGACCCATGTTTAATATCAGCTCTTCCATAGACAACATGTTCTCCTTAATTTGAGTATTACTATTAAATCCTGGAGGATAAGAAGGTTTGTTGTTAACATTTTCTTGGTTGGATGAATTTTCTAGTGGGTTCACTGAGTTGTTTGCCCATTGTTGATTTGTAGAAGAATTTTTATTCCAATTAAAATTTGGATGATTTTTCCAACCTGGGTTATAATATTTTGAATATGGGTTGTTGGGTCTATTAATAGCATTTAAGGTCTCATATGAAGGTTGAACATCTCACGAATTGCCCAGATGAATTTTCTTCCCTCGTAGGAGGTGTTGAAGAAAAATTCATCCCATAATGATCTAATTTCTTTGATATTGTAGCAATCTGTGAAGCTGACTAAGATACTGCGTCAGAATCATGGATACTAGCTACTATTTTAGGATTTACCCGCTCAGAGGGCCATTGAAAATTGTTGGTAGCCATCTCTTCTATTAATAAATAAGCTCCATCAAAAGGTTTTGACATTAAAGAACCACCAGCCGCAACATCTATAATTGATTGCCTCATCAAAAGGTTTTGACATTAAAGAACCACCAGCCGCAGCATCTATCATTGATCTAGGAGATCCCACTAATGCATTATAAAAAGTTTGAATTATTAACCAATCTAGTAACGAATGATGAGGACACTTCCTAAGATATATTTAAATCTCTCCCAAGCTTCATATATTGACTCTCCATCAATCTGACAAAATGATGTTATCTTAAATCTTCTCCCAAGCTTCATATATTGACTCTCCATCAATATGACAGAACAATCTAATGTCATTTCTAAGTTTAACAGTTTTAGAGGGAGGGAAATATTTGGATAGAAATTTCTGTGAAAGTTCTCCCCAAGTTCTAATAGATTCTAGTTCTAATAAATTTAACCTCATCTTAGCCTTATCCCTCAGTGGAAAAGTAAAAAGTCTAAGTTTAACATCATCATTTGAGACTATGTCATATTTAAAAGTAGCACACAGTTCTAAAAAACTAGTGAGGTGTAAGTTTGGATCTTGATTTGGTGTATCTCCAAATTGATTGTTTTGTACCATTTGAAAAATAGCAGGTTTAAGCTCAAATGAATTAGCAACTACATCAGGATTTTAGATAGATAAGTGAATCTCATCTGCTGTAGGATTTGCATAATCTTTTAGGGGTCTAAGTTGGTGTTCATTCTCTATTCCTTGATTGTTCAGGTTCATTTCCATTGTATTAGAATTTCTTGGTTCTCTTCTTAATTTTCTAATCCGTCTAACAGTGCGTTCTAATTCCGAATCGTTGGGTACAAAATTTTCTAATAATCCTAATTTGTCTGTTACTCTGATCGTAATTTTACTCACTCACTCCTTGACAACGGTGTCAAAAACTGTGACAGTGACTTTATATATGCAATAAAATAAAAGATAAATATGAACGTATTAAATATTTCATAATTGTAAAGTCACACTTATCAATGCAAGTATACGTATTGCTCAAGTAATATAGGGCTCTAATGGTGTCCTAGATATCGATCCCATAGGGAGTAGTTTAGAATCACAGACTAAGACCTTAGAAAAATAATATTTTAATCACAATAATGACGTTCAATTTGCTTATCTGCCACTAACAGGCAATTTAAATAAATAGATAGTTTTAAAAACTAATAAATAACTAATGATATAATGTAGGGTTTAATTTTGATATTTAATATATAAGAAAGCAACCTTCTCCTTATCAAGAAATTATAGTGATTGGATAAAATGAATTAATTTAATTTATATTGTACCAAATAGGAGCATACCTATTCTTTACCCTTTGGTCCAGGCATAAAGAACATTGACTAATATTATGCTTATTTACTGAACCTGTGGCTAGGCTGGGAGGATATTGGCTGTCACTTCGGAGCTCCCACGTTCCCCTCACCTGAGGGCTAACATTTAAACTTCAGCACCCAAAAGATAGGACCGAATTGGGGATTTTAGTTTGTCACTCTAAAATCTCCAATTCTACGCGCGATAATAATATTTCCCTATGTATTTGCACACAACTTCCAAGGGCTTTGACCTCTCTGAATCTTGGATGTAATCTTCACTTTAGTTATAAAATTCAACATATTTTAACAAATCAATTGGCGAGATTGAAAGTAAATTAAGATCAAAGTGAAAAGATCATCACAATTTGTTAAATATTTTCATGGCTTCACCAATTCAAATCACCATTTCACATATCTCAAAAAAAGGAGAAAGACAGAGAAAACTACTCAGAACTCATAGGGAAAACACAACAAAACTCGAAATTCATATATAAAATCTAATTCATACAAACTACAACAAATAAATATCTTATCTCTAAATTCTCCCCAAGAACACTCCTCAAAGTTACTCTAAATCTCTTCCTTTCTTTACAGCACACAAAATTCCTCTTCGAAGTAGCAAGGAGAAAGAAATCTCTCACTTTCCTTCCACTCTTACAATTTCTCGAAGAAATCCTCACAATTGTTACACACTAATGGAACCTCTCTAACCTCTAGGGCTTCTAAAATCTCACCACCTCCTCTAGACTCTCCCAATTTTCAGCCAAAATTTTCTTTTAAAGTTATGGATGAGCTTTCCCAAGAGTTGCCTAAGCATCCCTTCAAAATTTGGCCTTATCCAAAGCTTGAGTAGGCATAACCGTTGATCTCACCGTCGGTGGCCTCGAGGGCACCGTCGGCGGGCTTCTGAAGAATTTTATCGTGTAGTCTCGGGAAAAACTCATCGTCGGCTGGGTCGAGGGCGCCGTCGATGGCCTAGTTCAAATCTTCACATTTTGGTCATTTTCGCTCCAAATTTGCTCCTTTTTGTATCTTTTTGCTCCATTGACCCTACTTCATCATTCCTGCAATAAAACATCAAAAATACCTTTCATTTAAAGTGCAATATCATTAAAAATAGTATAAATTAGGTATGAAAATCTCAACATATTTTCCTTTAGTCAGATATCTTTTGGCTGTATCCATGCAGTCGGACATCATTGCTGGCCAATAATATCCAAGACTTTAGATTTTCATTTTCATCTTCGGCCCTGATTGGTGAGCGCCACACAATCCGACATGTACTTCTTTAACAATTTTTTGTGCTTCAGCTTTGCTCAAACATCGTAGCTATATCTGATCGAACGATCTCTTGTAGAGGACGCCACCCACTAGAGTGTAAGACATAGCCCTTTTTGTAATGTGATGCGCCTCAGACTTGTTCTCTGGAAACTTTCTAGTATACAAATATTCTTTTAATGGCTTGCATAAATATTCGTTGATATCCGCAACCGTAATTATCGTTTCTTCTTTTCTCTTGAGCTTGTGTAGGGTTTCAAGGTTGATCCGAGACAAATCTTATCTTCCTTGTACAGTGCTATCAATAGAATCCTCCAAGGGACACACAAGCTTGTTAGCGAGTTTTGTTAGAGCGTCGACATGAGCATTATCTCCCCTAGAAATTCGGTAGAAAGTTACATTAGGAATCTATTCCAGCAGCTTCATTGTGTATCAATGATATTCTGCTAGACTTGGTTTCAAAATTTTGTATTGTCCAGCAACTTATTAAATAACATGTTGTGAGTCACCATAGATGAAAATGTTTGTTATATCCATCAAGATTTCCAACTCTAATTTAGTGATTAAGGCTTTATATTCTTCTTCGTTGTTGGTACATGGCTCTATCAGGTGGTATGAGAACCTTAGCATACCCTTATCTGGCGTGATAAAGATGAAACCAATACCTGCTTTACCTGGTATAACTGTGTCTGATCCTTCATCCTTTTTTGTTGACAAAGCTCCATCAAAGTACATTTCCCAGCATTGGGCACTGGAAAATTTCATTTGTAGTATCTGCTCAGCTAGTAGTTCATCATTAAGAGGGGACACAGCTGGAAGTGGGTGTGCAACGAGAAAGTCTGCCAAAATCTGTCCCTTGATAGCACGAAGGGGAACAAAAGTTATACCAAATTATAATAAAATCATTGGCCATCTTGCTAGACGCCTGGAGAGTGTTGATTGGTTCATCAAATATTACAATGGATTAACTTTTTAAATTAGGGTAATCTTATGAGAATGCATGTACTGTCTAAGCTTTTAGGCGACAAAAATCAACGCTAAACAATGATTCTCAATAGGTGGATAACTTATCTCCGTCTGTATTAGGCGGCAAATCAAGTAGTAGAGTGCATTTTCTTTACCCTCGTCATTGACTTGGGCTAAGAGGGCTCCAAGAGTGTCGTCTAAGCCCGCAGTACAAAGTACCAAAAGTTTTCCTGGGATGAGGGCTGCCAAGACAGGAGGTGTCATTAAATATTTTTTAACGTCCTCAAAGGCCCGCTTGCATTTCTCTTCCCAAATGAATTTGGCATCCTTTTCAATTAATGATGAGAAGGGTAGACACCTACCTGAGAGATTAAAAATAAAGCAGCTCAGATACGCCAACTTCCCCTGGAAGGAACGTACTTGTTTCAAGGTTTTAGGTGGAGGCATTTCCAAGAAAGCTTTAATCTTATCTAGGTCAATCTCGATTCCCCGATGACGGACAACGAATCCTAGAAATTTCCTGGAGGTAACGCCAAAAGCGCACTTTAAGGGATTCATGTTAATGTCATAGCATTGTCGCCGTTCCAATATAATCCTCAAATCGTGCAAATGGTCAATCTTTCATTTAATTTTGATGACCAAATCTTCCACATAGCATTCCACTTAGTTGTGAATGAGGTCGTCAAAAATATTCGTCATCACACATTGGTATGTTGCTCCAAATTTCTTTATGCCGAACGACGTCACTGTATAACAAAAAATTCCAATTAGTATTCTAAAAGCTGTAAGTGTTGTATCTTAGGGAGCCATCTTGATTTGATTGTATCCCGATGATCTGTCCATAAAAAAAGAAAACTTCATGTATTGAAGTGATATCCACCATAGTTTTTGGTATTCATAACGAAAATTCATCTTTTGAACATGCTTTGTTCAAATCCCTAAAGTTGACACAAACACGTATTTGTCCATTTTTCTTCTTAACAGGGACAATGTTAGCCAACCACGTGTGGTATTGCTTTTCTTTTACAAAGTTAGCGTCTATTAGTTTCTTCACCTCGGTAATTACTTGTTGTTCTATTTTGAGACACATTCTTCTGGGAGCTTGTTTCACTGGGCTTATATTTCTATCCTCCCTGAGTTTATGAACCGCAACCTCTGTTGAAAGTCCTGGCATTTCATCATAGCTCCATGTGAAGCAATTTTTGAATTATGTTAGCAATCTAATCAATTGCAGATATTCTTCATCATTGAGTAGAGAACTTATAAATATGGGTAGGGGTTGTTCTTACATCCTGAGATTAATGTCCTTTAACTCATCAACAGTTGATTTAATTTCTTCTTCAAATTTAGGCGGAGCATCTTCTATTAACTGATCAGTAGAGTCATCCTCTACATCGAGGCAATCCTCTTCCAATTCACTAGTAACAACCATACAAAAATTTGAATCATTGATTAGTCTGATTGTACCAAATCTGAGACCCGCTTTCGAGTTTGGACTTTGACTTTTAACATTCCATAATTTTTTAAAAAGTTGAAATTTATCTTTTGGCATTTGTCTTATCAAGTGTCCCTGTTGAATTAACTTTTGTACAAAGTGAAAAGTAACCAAAAGGCAATTCCATTAACTCATTAGGATTATCATCCAAATTTACATGATTTTCAAGATTAATAAAGGTAGAAGCATGATAAAAATTAATTGGCTTTCAACCAGTGCTACAGAAATCCTTTACCTCTAAACTCTCGACCTTTTGAGGGAGGATCGGAGTAAGGGTCGTAGCATTCACATAGTGGTTTATCTGATAATACATCGTCTCATATTCACTTTTCTCTGCATCTTCTAAGGATATCTTGTATTGAGGTTTCTTCTATTTTGTCATCATTATTTCATCTTCAAAATTGTCTTCATCACCAATGTTGATGGTTGGCCCAGTCCGTTCAATAATTAAGTTGATTCTTCCATGTCCACGTCCTTGTCCTCAACCTCGGGTGCGCGAACTAAAAGAACCTCCACTAACTTGTTGTAAAGGAGTTGTGGAAGATCGTTGAAGTGGAGTTGAATGGTTTCCTCTTTGCAATTTTTCTGAATCTTCACTTTTATTTTGTTTCAATTTCACGAGAGAAGAGAGTTTTCCTTAGAGGCGAGTAGTAGGGAGCATCTTCATGAATACCAACTTCATGAACTGAAAACGGTTGTAGATCTCCCTTGATGCAATGTTCTTGTCCTTCTTTGTAGTACTTAATGCACTGGTGTAGAGAAGATGGAACCATTTTGTGTTCATGAATCCACAGTCGACCCAGTAGAGCATTAAAAGAGGTCTCAACGTCGATGATATGAAACTTGGCGGTTGTTGCTAGTTCTGCAACCTTCTTAAGCAATGTAATGGATCTAAGGGCTCTCTCTCCCTTTTGGTTGAATCCTCTTAGCATCATTTTATTGGTTGTAAGCTCTTGAGCCTTGATGTCCAAATAGGCTAATGTCCGTAGACTCATCAAGTTTAAGGATGCTCCCGGATCTACTAAAACTCTGGACAGCACAAATCTGTCGATGTTAACAGAGATGTAAATCGGTCGGTTGTGGTCGCCAGTACGAAGTAGCAAATCTTCATCTGTGAAAGTTACCCCAGGTTGTTCTTTCAATGAAAAAACTTCATTTGAGGATGTGCTGGCCAACTGGGCTAAGCAAATCTCTAAGTCAAGCAAAGTTGTAACTGGAGACTCTCTCATCTCCTTTGATAGGGTCAAAGCATCATAGATGCTTAATCTGGCCGCAAATTTCTAAGATGAGCTAGCATGTTGTAATCCACTTTGTATGATCCTCCAATTTTCTCTTGGTTGTGTGTTTCTTCCATTAGTGGGGGTGGAGGTAGATCTTCTCGAGTTAAAATCTATTTTCCTTTATATAGTGGAGCTATTCTCGGGGGTAACACTCTCTCACTCCTTAAGTTCACTTCTATAATTTATTCTTCTTGAGATATCATTGTCAAATTTTCTAGTGTTTTTTCTTTGTTGGAAAGATCTAAGTTGATGGCAAGCGGTGCACCGTGGTGCTCAAGGATTGGTTCCTCACTTCTGGTGCTATCGTAGCTGGTATTGTTGATGTCTTTTTTAGTCTTGTTGGCAAGTTCATCAGACTCAATTACGATTTAAGGATTGTTTTGGGAATTGAGATCAAGTCTACATTGGTTAAAATCTATAAGGCCTCAATCATGTAGCTGAAATCACAATTAAAATGTAGCTGAAATCAAATCTACATTAGAAACAATTAAAATGTAGCTGAAATCACAATCATTATATTCATAAGGCCTCAGAGGGGTAAAAAGATAATCATAGAAAGTTAGGGGTTTGAGGATATTCATCCCCGACTTTGAGACGACCAATCTAGTAGAGGTAGCCCCTATCCTACCTCCCGAGACAGTTTGGACACGATTATGGGCTGTTATAGCCGAGATTCAATGTATTTGGATGATTTTTGGAAGGTTGCTTGAGGCATCTCTTGGGAAATTCATCCCTAAACTATAATAGAGTGATTTTATGTTAGAAAAAGGTGGTTTTTGTGAGTATAAAAATGTGGAGAATGTTTATAGATTATAGAATAGGAGTAGAAATTTTGATTTCTTCCTTTTTGGAGAGATTGAAGAAGGGATTCTGAGAGAATCTGTAAGGAGATGTACTAGCATTGCATGGATCAATGGGAGACATTTTGGGAGAGATTTTCATCTTTCTTTCAAGGGAAAAAAGCTAAGTATTGTGTTCTTCATTATCCTATAATTTTGTAAACACTTATCTAGTGGATTTGCTTCGATGTAATAAAGTTTTTCGTTGTATTTTTTTTGTGCTTTGTGATGTATCTTTCTTAATTATTATCTTTATTAGGAAATAGTGACATCAGAAGATCATGCCATTATTTTTCTTTTAATTTTCGTTTGTAATGAGTAGGATTCAGGTTTAGGATATTTGGATGCATGCTAGAAGAATTTTTTATTATAATGTGATGGTTTTTACTTACACTTCCTTTACATTACAATAATGACCCATTATAGTGTTAAAATTTGTTGTAATTGCATTAAGACCCCAGAGGGTGGTGTAATTCTCAACAAAGTGGAACCACATTCAAATTCCTTGGATGGTGAAGTTCATGGGGGTTTAGTGTAAATAAATAGGGAAATATATATATTAATGGGCAAAGAATTGGAGATTCTATGGTGACAGACTAAAATCCCCATTTTGCTCTTAGTGTTTAAGAACTAGAGTGAGAGTTAGCCTTTAGTGGAAGGGAAGTCCGAGCTGTAGAGTGAGAGTCTGTATTCTCCCAGCCTAACCACGAATTTAGAGACTAAACTTAAGATTAGCCAACAATTTTCTATAACACTTGAGTGAGGGTAGAGAATTAAAATTACTCCTATTTGACACATACAATATTTTATGTATCTCATTCATTTATGTTATCCAATTCACTACAAAAAAATAGTTTTTTTTAACATCTCAAAATTATCCAAGCCAATTTATCCAAAAATGTTTATCTTTAGAATTAATATTTTCATTTATGAATAGTTATTAGTTATTTTAAACTTAAGAATTACATTTAGAGGTGCTTGTTAGAAAAATCACTTAAATCAATCTTTCTAACTAAGGATTAATAGTAGTAGAATAGAATTTAACTAAGGACCTCTTACCTCGCTTCTTCGTGGGATCGATGCTGGGGTTTTCAAAGAAAGCCCTATATTACTGGAAGCATTACGTGCGCTTGGGTAGAACCCATAGTGTGTGAACTAATTTATATATTTTATATAACATTTAAATTTTACACATTAAATACTTAATATAAATTAGGTTTAGTTTTTGGCCATATTTTTGAATGATAAATTACTGTGTAACTTCAGGCTGGGTCAAGTTTTTGTCGCCATCTCAGAGGAATTAAATTGAAATAAAACACGCTGAAAAACAACACACACTAAGGGCGCATCAAGTTCTTAGTGTCGTTACCGGGGAAGCTTCGAAAAGAACTTTAGAAGAATTTTAGTTAAACCTGTAAGACTTAGATTTGGATTTTATAGTATTTTTATCAAGTGTGTTTAGTTATTGTGTGTTTATTTTAAAGTAAATTAAAATTACCAAAAATATTTTTGATATCTATCATATTAGTTACGTCATTAAATTTGTATGCAAAGTTCAGGAGCTGCAGACCTTGAATTTTACCACTCTGATATAGAGAAAACTTTTAGGAGGATGATGAATCAGAAAAGACTCCAAGAATTTAATGTAAAAATGGCGGATCGACAATATAATGAATATTCAGATTTGGATTATAATACTAGTTGCTTTGAAAGAGTAAACCACAAGAGATTGGCAAATTTTCAGAAGCATATGCTTACTATTTTAATTTCCCAGGTTACAGATATTGAGAGGAAGTTAGATCAATACATAAAGAGTTATTTGCAAGGTCCCCCATTTATTAAGGAAAATTCATTTGAACAATTGATTAAGCCTAATTATTTTGAAACTAGTCACAAGAAATATGATCCTTTTTACGATTATTACAATCCAGGTTGGGAAAATCATTTAAATTTTAATAGTAATAATGATTTTGGAGGAGAATACAAATTTTTGGAATAAAATTGATTTAATAAGACATGTAGTTGGAATAGTCATGGCTATTATAATAATGAACATTATTTTCCTCATAATTTTAACTTCAAACCACAGAATGAGGAGAAGAATTTGTTAGAAGAGGTTGTGATTCAAATGACAAGTGAGTTGGAAAATTAAGAGGTCATACTAAGGAACATATAAAAAATAATTAATGCAATTAACAACTACCCCCAAGAGATTTTACCTAGTGACCTTGAGATAAACCCTAAAGAGATGAATAATGAGCAATATAAATTTATCAAAATAATATTTAGAAGTGAATTCGAGGATATGTTTAAAAAGATCTTTGAGTTGAGAAATGAGAAAGAGGAGATTGAAAGACAAATGGAAAAAATCCTTACAGAATTACAAAAACTTATTTCCTCAACTAAGATAAATATAGAAAGACCACCTCTACAATTTACTCAGTACCAAGGGGAAGAGTTGAAAGGCATCACTGAACAAAAGAGTAACCAAGAAGAATTTGATCTAGAATCTAAATTATCTAGAGGTAATCCGATAAAAGATTTGGGAGATCATGAAGTATCTTATAAAGATCCATTTCTTATAAAATTTAAGGATGATAATATTATGAAAATTGAGAAAATCACTAGAAGAATATTGGATCTAGAAAGAAATAAGAGGAATAAGGATATGAATCAATCTAAAATGGAAGAGCTGAAAGGAAATTTTAAATTTTAGTATTTTGTAAGAATCTCTGGATCCGAAAAAGATTGGTTGATTGATCAAGGATTACTTAAATAGAATTTTGATCTAGGTGAAATCATTTATCAGTCTGGCGATGTTAAACAAAGTGTTTTATGGCACGCAACCCCTAGTTATCAGTGTGATTTGATTTAGTGTGCTTAAGAGTTTTGATTGTTAGTGTTGTATTATGATTGCTTTAATGTAAATTGTTTAGTTTGATTGATAATTGGTAGATGTTTGCATTATTAGTGGTTGATTACATTTTTGAGTGTCATGAGAGGTGATTTCTTAACTTCTTATTATGGTTAGACTCATATGTTCTCTTGTTGTAGATGGATTGAATAGTCCACTACAACTCGGTTAACACCCGGACTTGAGTTTTAGAAGAGACATTATGAATTTATCAGTGACAATTCCATCTCAATTTTTTTACTTCCTTTCTTTGACCTTAATTTCTATTGGTAGGAGTAGCTAACCTATTTGATGAGTAACATGTCGATGAATTTACATTATCCTTATAACTACTATAGGTGCTTAATTATTGGGATATGGTGATGCCTGGTATTGGTACTCGAAAACCAATATATTAGGGATAATATTATCTTTGGGATTAGAATCTATAAAATCATTTATAAGTACCCAATATATTTTTGTAGTGATTCCGTCAGAAATTCGAAGTATGTTAGTGAGATGCAATGAGTTAAAGGAAGAATTGACCTCATTTATCATGTGTGTTTGGGTTTGTGTTACAATAATATATAGGACTTGAAGAACATTTTTATATTACTATGTTGATACCTGTTATGCTAGTTAGAATTTTCTTAGTTAATTTCATTCTGGCATGTTTATTTAGATTTACTTTCTACTAAATGTTTATACCCTGATAAATAATTGTAAATGTTTTTGATAGATATTTATAGTAGTTAGAATTTATAAACTGCTTTTCTTCCTAATTATATTTTCTACACTAAATGTTATACATGTTAAAAATCAAGATTAGGGGTAGGAAGAAAAAATAAAATTTTAAAGTGAGTATACTTCCTTCTACTTCAATATTATTGCAAGCATGTTTTAGGCTAGATATACTTTCTCCTGATCATAAATATATATGAATTTGATAAGATGCTATAGTAGTAAGTAGATTCAATTTTTATTTTTTTCTTCCTACTACATTTTATAGAACTAATTGCAAAATATTTTAAAATTCAAGTTTAGGGGAAGAAAAATTTCTTTTAAAAGTAAGAAACTAAATTTTATTTGTCCACAATTAGCTAAATTTTCAAATTTTAATTTGAGATGACCTTCGGTATTACAGGAAAACTTTAGATAACTATATTTGTGTTTCTAAATATATAGTATACTTAAGTAAAGTTTTCAATAAAGAAAGTTAATTCTAGAGTTAAAATGTTTCGTACGAAAGGATAAGACAATGCTTTTTCTATTTAAAATAAAGGAAATTATATTTTTGAAGTATTAAGAATCTTAGAGTTTCATGTAAGAAGAAAAGAATGAGACTTTATGAAAAATATTCAAAGCTAATATGTATTTAAAATTGAAGGAATCTGAAAATTTTTTAACTTTAAGAAGATGATAGTGAAGTTCAAAATCATTAAAGGCTATCCAGATATAGTATTCCTCACATGAAAAAAAAAGGAGAAAGGATTGAAAAGGATCCTGAAAGAAAATAAAAAAAAATAGATAAAAGTAAAAGAAAAGAAAAATAATAATAATAAAAAGAAAAGAAAATTATGTGAGGAGAAGCTTGAGGAATTGCCTAATCAAAGTTTGGCTTCACTTGAATAAATATGAGGAAGGCGGCTTTATTACATTTTCTAAACTTGTATTTGAGTATTAGCATCCTTACTAATAAATATCTCTTGAAGTTCTTTTTCATATGAATATACTAATTAACTTTAATATGAAAAATTGCAATTCTTCTTGAAATGAATAGAGAATCAAAAATCTTAGACTGGACTACTAAGTATTCTTACACTTTTAGTTTTCACTTAAGTTGTTAAAAATTTTTTATAAGTTGTGTTATTATATTTAGTAGAACAAATTAAAGAAATTTAGAAGTTAAATTCTGTACCGTAAGTCATATTTTTGTGTAGTAAATGTGCTACTTGGGGACAAGTAACATTTAAGTTAGGGAGATTTTGATACGCCTAGAAATTACCTATTTTTTCATATATATTTTTTGCTCAATTTTAATGATTTTTAATGATATTACACTTTAAAAAAAGATATTTTGCATATTATTGGTTTCAATTACAAGAAATGGAGTTTTGGAGAAAAAGAAGCAAAAATGGTGCAATTTGGAGCAAAAATGAGCAAGAAAGAAAATTTTGTCCAAGTACATTTTAATATGTCTTTCTATGCTTAATATATTTTACACTTCTCACATATTTTTGAAAGAAATTACAATTTAAAGATGAGTTGCTTTCATTCATTTCTTGTAGGTCTATCTGTTAGGAACGAAACATAACTAAAATGGGGCGAGACGGAGCTGAAACAGAGCCAAACAAAGCGAAACGATGGAGCTACTACAGACTAGCACCAAAGGTGCCCGAATCCAGAGAAATACAAAAATATGGAGTCGACGACACCCAAAACGGTGCAAACGGCGAGACAGCTTGGATGCAATTTTAGGCGGTTATGACCGAGATTCAATGTATTTGGACGATTTTTGGAAGGTTACTTGAGGCATCTTTAGGGAAATTTGTCCCTACACTATAATAGAGTGATTTTATGTCAGAAAAGGTGGTGTGTGAGTAGAAAAACGTGGAGAATTTTTATAGATCTTAGAATAGGAGTAGAAATGTAGATTTCTACCTTTTTGGAGAGATTGGAGAGGGGATTTTAAGAGAAACTTTAAGGAGATGTACTAGCATTGCACGGATCGGAGGGAGACTTTGTGGGAGAGATTTTTATCTTTCTTTCAAGGGGAAAAGGCTAAGTTTTGATTATAAATGTGATGGTTTCTTCCTTCACTTTTTTTACATTACAATAAGGGCTCATTGTAGTGTTAAAATTTTGTTTTAATTGCATTAAGACTCGAGAGGACGGTGTAATTCTCAACATAGTGGAACCACATTTAAATTCCATGGATGGTGAAGTTCATGGGGGTTTAGTGCAAATAAATAGGGAAATATATATATTATTGGGCGAAGAATTAGAGATTCTAGGGTGACAGACTAAAATCCCCAGTTTGTTCTTCGTGTTTAAGAACTAAAGCGAGAGTTAGCCTTTAGGGAAGGGAAGTGGGAGCTTTGGAGTGAGAGCCAGTATCCTCCTAGCCTAACCACAGATTTAGAGACTAAACCTAAGATTAGCAAACAATTCTCTTTAACACTTGGCTGAGGGTAGAGAATTAAAATTTCTCCTATTTAGCACATAAAAAAATTTATGTATCTCATTCCTTTACGTTATGTAATTCACTACAAAAGAATAGCAGTTTTTAACATCTCAAAATTCTCCAAACCAATTCATCCAAAAAGGGTTATCTTTAAGATTAATATTTTCATTTAAGAATAGTTATTAGTTGTTTTAAACTTAAGAATTACATTTAGGATTGCTTGTTAGCAAAACCACTTAAATCTATCTTCCAAACTAAGGACTAATAGTTGTAGACTAGAATTTGACTAAGGACCTCTTACCTCACTTCTTCATTGGATCGATACTAAAGAAAACCCTATATTACTTGAAGCGATACATGCACTTGCATAGAAACCATAGTGTGTGAACTAATTTATATATTTTATATAACATTTAAATTTTGCACATTATATACTTAATATAAATTGGATCAAGTTTTTAGCCATATTTTTTGAAAGCTAAATTATTGTGTAACTTCAGGTCGAGTTAAGTTTTTCACGCCGTATCAGGGGAATTAAATTGACATAAAACATGCAAAAAAATAGCACACACTAGGCACGCATCATGCAATCTCAATGTTCATGAAAAAGAAGCTTCTTGCTCAAGCACATTTTATTTATCAAGAAATGGACCAACAATTTCCATTAGAAAGTCGGTATACTTGGGTACCTGTTAAACTTTGTTTGGGGCTAAGAGTGAAGAAGCTAACTATCTCAAGAGATAGAATAAAGCAAGATGAATTAATCTAGGAGGCAGAAAAAACATCAGCTAAAATGAAAGATCTTGTGCAGATGTTAAAAGCTACAGACCATTCTTACTCACCCCACAATGATATACTTCCTATAACATCTCGTCCAATACCGCAGATAAATGTTTGGACACGTGAGATATTGAAAGGAATCTTTGATGATGTAAACACTTTTATGGACTTCTCTTAGGAGAAGATTTATGAAAAATGCCCTATCAAGGCATGTGAAGAAAGACTGAAAAAGTTGAGAACTGACAACAAAAGATTATCGATATGGAGAAATGAAAAATATTCCAATACTTCGAGTGAGGAGTATGCACAAAAAAACATGGTTGATACATGAGCCACACTCGCTTCATGATAATTACCTCCACCAGATGAAGAAAACCTAACAGAAGGGTCACACGCTATTATTCAACAACGAGTTGAGCAAATCAATTGTCATAAAGAAAAGTTCAAAGAAATGATGCAACTTTACAAAGTCCACCACAAACAACTACTCTACTTGTTGAAATCATTAGACCCGAAGTGATACATATTCTCAAAGATAGAAGAGAACCAATCAAAATTGAGGAAATTACTCAAAGACAAAAATATTCCACCCAAAGTGGAATTCATGAAAAATAAATCACACAGATTGTTGAACAAAAAGTGAAAGCAAAAATGGCTCAGGTGAGGGCCAGATCATTAATTCCAAACGATAGACCTTATCTAGAGGAATTTTATTTTGTCCAATATCCTAGAGGATTTTCTCCACCTCTCTTTAAGAAGTTTGATGGAACCAGAAATACTCATCAATATCTAGCAAATTTCAGATCAAGCTGCTACAATGTAGGAGGGAGCAATGCTCTTCTGTTAGTTCAATTCGTCAATAGTCTTACCCGAGTTGCTTTTGACTGGTATGCAAAACTTCCCAATGGTTCTATTAAGACATTTTCAAAAATTGAAAACCTCTTAATCCAATGATTAATTAGAGCACAACATTATATAACAATTGGAGACTTAGTGGTGGAGAAAAAAAAACTAGGAGAAACCCTTGTGGATTACATTTTATTACAGAGAAATCTCAGGATGAAATGTGAACCACAACTTCAGGAACAACATGCAGTCAAAATTCTGCTAAAAATATCCATGGTCCTATAGCATTCATGCTTAAAGGATTCACAATAAAGACATTTGAAAAACTACTCAGCAAAGCTACCAACCTTCAAGAGGAAGCTAAGAAGATGAGTGTAACAGAAAAGTTTGAGAAGATAAAACCAGTTAAAACATTTGAAAAGAAATCAGGAAATGACTCAATATTAAACAAAGGAAAGCAGGTGATGCAAGTGTAACCCTAGCGAGAGAAACAATGACAAAATATAAATCAACAACAATCGCAATCATCTTCACAGTTGCACTTTCAACAATCAACACCATCACCGACAGACAGGAAATTGATGTTCAAGAGGATGAACAAAGAATATCCATTCAAGACATAAGCGATCAGAAATATATTATGTAGCATGTTGAAAATACCAAAATTCAAATTTCATAAAGCTAGAAGATAGAGATAATTTGATATGAAAGATAATCTTAATTGTTGTACTTATCATATGATGCTCGGATACAAAATTAATGAATGGTTCATCTTCAAAAACTGGCTGGAACACAACTTCAAAGATGGGAATATAGTAATCCCGAAATAATATCTAAAAAAACTTGAAAAAGGTTCTATTAATATGACTTTGGTTTTAAACTTATTACCAACGATCCTTCCAACGATAACAACAATGACAATACTACTCAGGGTAAATCTCTTGAGAAGACTTTTAGGGACGTCCAAATCACTCAAGAATTGACATCAACAATAATGAAATCTTCCAGGAAAAAAAAATAAGAATAAAAAGAAAGAATAAAAAAGGGTTAGAGTTCTTTTAGATATAGTGGTTGTTGTTCCCTTTGTATCTTCAACTTCATGTATTCTTTCACAATCTACTAGGATAGTTTTCTCGAATGAAGGGAAAAAATCCCTCCAGCCTTTGACCTTGTAAAACTTTATCTTTACTATGAATAAAAATACTTCTAGTTTTGCTTACACTTTGTCTATTTATGACACTACTCTATAAATGAACAATCATATTTCAATCTCGTAGATAATACTCTAATTGTACACAATCTCGATGAGTTTACTCTAGAGAGTAATTAATTATTTAAAAATTAAATATATTTAATTTAATTTTTATTTCACTTTTATACTTTTCTCCTCATTTTCTTGAATTGTGGGGTATTTTGTCATACTTTTGTGATTTTTCTATGTCAAGATTGAATTTGTTGAAGTTAAATAGGATTTTTTGGAATTAAATAAAACCCTACTTAAACTAATTCCATGCTGTGCTAACTCATACACATTTTTGGGAGTGCTCTACACACGTGGCAGCACGTGATTTGAAGCTCTTTACAGGGGGCTCGATCAGTGTCATACATTTCTGATACACAAAAATGAACGATATCCATTCATCATCTTCGTGGGACGATTAATAGAGAACCATCCAACTTTAAACATTAATTTCTTGCTTGATACACAATGAAACTCAATGAAATTTATTTCTAAAGCTTCATCTCCATGAGACGATTCAATCAATATGGTTAGATACCTATGGAGGGATCATTATCTTTGCAATGTGTGAAAATCAAGAAAAAATTAGGGTTTGAGCTCAAACCTTGGCCTCAGTGGATGGAGCTTCAATTGAATAGTTCCAAAGCTTTACCTTGAGCTCAGTAAGCTTGCTCTTGACTAAATTTGAGTTGAAATTGGGTTGAAGTAGGAATTTGATGAAAAGGGGTCACAGCTTCACTATGCAGCGAGTTAGAGCCTATTGGGAAGGAAACTTTTGATTGAGATTCTCTTCTCAGAGCTCAAAAAAGATTTTGGAAGAGTAAATTTGAACTTTTGAATTGATTTATATCAAACTCAAAATTTGCCCTGGAATTGGGGAATGAAATTGGAGCAAGTCAGTGGGTTTCAACAATTGAATCCATGGGGATTCAATTCTTTAGGGTCTGGAGAATACTTTCTATCTTAAGTGTTTCAGTGATTGATGATTGTAGATTGTTCTCTCTTCTTTGTAGCTCACGGCTCACCCATTTTTTTGGCCATTAAGGGTGGTTATACAACTTGGGATCATTTGGGGAAGGTTGGTAGTGGCTTAGGTTGGTAGTGGCTCATGATTACAAAGGGATAAATCTCAGGCTAAGGATAACCATGGATATTCTTTTCCAAATGATATTCATGACTGTGAGAACATAGCCATGGTTTTTAGCTTGCTTTCATTTTGTAAATGGAAAGGTGTATAAGGCCTTAAAATGAGTTGGATTAATCTTCTCCCATGAGCTTACAAGTTATTCCATAAGCTTGGAATGAAGTGACACGTAAGCTTCTTCTTCCCTCACTTACATGGCTAAGTCATGATGAGCTTAGTCATGGCTAGTATAAAGACTTGATTAAGATTTCTCCTATTGGGCAGAGGGTGAGGTGAGTGATGATCTCAACATGTCTTCCTTTGTTGGTTCATGATGGAATGACACCTCTTCTCTTTCCCTCATAATGACCTCATGATCATTTTTTTGTTACTTGAGTCAAAATGGTAGCTCATTGATCCTTTATAAATGTTTTTCATGGTAAGTCTTATGTGTCATGGGTGAACCATTGGCAATTTTTTTTATAAGGTGAATTTAGTGTTTAAGTGTAAATCATGGGTTTAAAGTGACCATGGGTTTTGTCTTGCCATGGATTTAAACCATGATTTTAAAGCTAAATCCTAGGTCTAATAATCCTTAATATTATTCTCTTTGATTAATTAAATGATTAATTAATTAAGAGAAAAAAATAATTTGATGAGAAGACCTAATTTTGATAAAAATTATAATGTTGACTAAGTTTGACCAAGTTGTCCATCGTTGACCATTGTTGACCAATTTAAGTCCAGGGTTGACTAGGATGACTAACGTGACCATGTCATGTTAGTTTGGTCATGGGGTCCTTAGATATGGTGGCATGACATGAGTTTGACCAAAGTTGACTAAGATTGACCAGGATGGTAAAATTGACCATATCGTGATCATTTGGGTGACCAAATGGTCAATGTGTTAACTATGAGGTTAAAAATTGACCATTTTGATTAAAGTTTGACTAATGTGGTCCATGATTGATCAAACAGTCTAGTTTAATCAATTTAGTGTCTAGGTTAATCAAATGGTTAAGTTTGACCAAGTTTGACAAAAGTTGACCAAGGTTGACCAATTTTACCAACTTCTATCAATTTGACCAATTAGTTCAATTGAATGTTTTTACTGACCAAATGATTATTGCGGTAACTATTGGGTCTGGGTTTGATCAAATTAGGGTTTGTCACAACTGATCTGATCATTTTTGGGGTGTATCATGGTTTGAACTCAAAAAGGGTATACTGGGAGTCAATCCAATTTTTAGAGTTTTGGGGACCCTAGATAAGTTCAAATGGGTAAATGTTGGTAGACTCTTATTTTCTTATTGATCATAATTATCATTTTTTTTTGGTCTTTATGAAATGTTTGAGAATTTTGAATTAGAGGGTTACTCAAGCCATGTCTAGTCTATGGGAATCTTTTTAGAATCCTCACAAAAGTGTGGCCGAAAAATGGGCTCCCAATATTTGTGGAATACTAAACAAGTATGCCACACATATTGGCATTGACTGAAACGATCGCATTATCCAATGAAATTGTCAGCTTGTTGGTAGTTTTGAGGAGAAGAATATGATTATAACATGTCAGGTATTTTATCATTCAATCTTTGAAGTCTTTTGAGGAGAATAATGTCATGAATTATAAAGAAGTCAAAAAAAACTTTAAATTATAGGAAAGTGATGCGGGTGGATTTAGTGAGTTAATTTTGAAATTATTTTTGAATATTATAAAATACACATGGCAGATACAATAATAAATATGCAAATTAATCTCAACAAAATAACTCCACTTAAAATATCTTTATCTTTTAAAAATCTTTAAACTATCAAATCCCCTTTAAAAATAATGCAAGTATACGTATCGCGCAAGTAATAAAGGGCTCTAATGGATTCCTAGATATCAATCCCACAGGGAAGTTGGAAAAGCCTAGGAATAAGTTCTTATAATTATAATGTAAAGTACAATTTTAAAAACACAAAAAGTAAAGTGTGAAGTTTGAATACTAAGTAACAAATGAATTCTAATTAAAATGCAGTTGAAAGACAAATTTAACTAATTTAAATGCTAAACTTTAAAAATTAAATTTATGAAAATTAAAACTATGATGTTGTGACAGAAAGTTCAAATTGAAGAAAGCATCCTTCCCCTTTTCAATGAGTATATGAATTGTGAAGGAATTAAAATCATTTTAAAATATATATATATAAACTATTTTGTGCTATATAGGAGAAATCCTATTCTTTACCCTCATCCGAGTGCTTAAACAAAGAATGACTAATCTAGTGTTTGGTTCATAATTCTGTGGTTAGGCTGGGAGGATACCAGTTGCCACTCTAGAGCTCCCACCATTCCCTCCCCTGAGGGCTAACAATCTTGCATCAGTTTCCAATCAACTGGATAAAATTGGGGATTTTAATCTCTCACATTAAAATATTTAATTCTACTTCCAACAAAGTATATTTCACTATTTATTTCCACCCAACTCCATGGATGAAATAATCTCCCGTAAAATCAGATGTGATTATTCCCATGTTATAGAAATCATAGCTCTTTTGGAACCTATGTTTCTCAACACGTTTTAACATTTCAATTGGCCAGATCAAAAAGTAAATGAAGATCGGAGTTCAAATCATCACAAATTATTAACATGTAAAATCATATAAAACAAAATCAATTATTCACAAAATCATATCTCAAAGTAGGGAGTAGTATAAAGAAGTCTACTAAGAATTCATGAGAAGGATACGACAAATTATAGATTTCTTATATAAAATAAGTTTACAAAACAAAGAAAATAAAAGACACAACTTATCTCACAATCCTTCCCAAGAAAACTCCTAGAAGTTCTCTCTAAGCCTTTCTCTTTTTAAAAGCACTCTCAATTCTCTCTTAGAAGTGTAATGAAGAAGAGATTTCTCACCTTCCCTCTCCTCTTACAATCCTTGAAGAAAATCACCAAGCCCTTGACTTTCTCTCTCTCTAACGCTTCTTCTTGCTTTCATGCCACACACCCCTCTTCTTCTCACGCCACACTCCTCCTCTTTTATCAAAGGCTGCCTCCCTCCAAAAAGAATTCAAAATTCCCTCCAAAATTTTGTTCAAAAGTTAACACTTCTGAATTTAAAAGACATATCCATTGATCTAAGAGACATATCCCTTCATAAAAGAACCTTATAAAGTCTTTAGATGCATTGAATTACTCCAAAGGGTGTTTAGAACAAGTGTCCTTTTAAAAATATGTGCGAACTTTGTCTCGAACTACCTTAATCCCCAAAAATTTATCCCTAGTGCATCTGGTGCTAAATCTGGCACATCATGCCCCAGTTTGTTGAAGACCGCAATATTCAGGGTTTTGGCGCATATGGCACCAATCCAACTCTTCTGGTGCCAATCCGACGCATCATGCGCCAGAATTCAAAACTTTGCTGTTTTGGCTCCAAATTTCATCCTTTTTGCAACTTTTGCTCCAAATGCCTAAAATTAATATACCTACAACAATAACATGAAAATATCTTCTTTAAAGTGCAATATCACCAAAAATAAGCATACAATGCATAATTAAATTATAATATTATTTTGGTATATCAAAATCCCCCAAACTTAAATGTTACTTGCCCTCAAGTGACACTTTTACTACATAAAAGCATATGACTTAGGATAAAGATTAACTTATTACTCCTATACTTTAGTTTAATAAATAAAATATTAAAATTTAAGAAAACCCTTTACTAACTTAGATTCAAACTCTAGGTTTAAGAGTACTTAGTAATCAAATTTAATATTTATGAATCTCCATTCATTTCAAGAAAAATCATAATTTGTCATACTAAGATACTTAGAACATTCATATGAAAAACATTCAGGAAAGCTTTACTAATAATGCTACTAATAATCCAATTTAAGTTTAGAAAATGTAGTAAATCTTTTTCCTTAAGTTGATTCAAGTGAAGCCAATTTTTAATTTGGCATGTCCTCAAGCTTCTCCTCACTTATTTTTCTTTTCTTTTATTTTTCTTTTCTTTCTTTTAGGATCTTTNAAATAGTAATTTGTCATACTAAGATACTTAGACATTCATATGAAAAAACATTCAGGAAAGCTTTACTAATAATGCTACTAATAATCCAATATAAGTTTAGGAAATGTAGTAAAGCTTTTTCCTTAAGTTGATTCAAGTGAAGCCAATTTTTAATTAGGCATGTCCTCAAGCTTCTCCTCACTTATTTTTCTTTTCTTTTATTTTTCTTTTCTTTCTTTTAGGATCTTTTCAATCCTTTTTTTTCTGTTTTCTTTTCTTTCTTTCTTTTCAAGTGAGGATTACTATATCTGGATAGCCTTTAATTGTTTTAAACTTCACTATCCTCTTCTTAAAGTCAAAACTCTTTACTTTTCTTCACTTTATAAATTCATAATAGTTTATGATTTTCATAAAGTCTCATTCCTTTTTTCTTACATGAAACTCTAAAATTCTTAATGCTTTAAAAATAAAATTGCTTTTACTTTAAGTAGAAAAACTTAGTCTTATCTTATCATACCAAATTCTTTAACTTTAGAATTGGCCTTCTTTATTAAAAATTTNTAATCCTTTTTTTCTCTGTTTTCTTTTCTTTCTTTCTTTTCAAGCGAGGATTACTATATCTGCATAGCCTCTAATTGTTTTAAACTTCACTATCCTCTTCTTAAAGTCAAAACTCTTCACTTTTCTTCACTTTATAAATTCATAATAGTTTATGATTTTCATAAAGTCTCATTCTTTTTTTCTTACATGAAACTCTAAAATTCTTAATACTTCAAAAATAAAATTTCTTTTACTTTAAATAGAAAAACTTAGTCTTATCTTATCATACCAAATTCTTTAACTTTAGAATTGGCCTTCTTTATTAAAAATTTTACCTAAATTTACCATTATATTCTTAAACTTAAGTATAGTCATTTAAAGTTTAATCTTAATATCTCAGGTCATCTTAAATTAATTTTAAAATTATTGTTACTTAAGGACAAATAAAATTTAGTTTACTTCTTTNCATCTCAGGTCATCTTAAATTAATTTTAAAATTATTGTTACTTAAGGACAAATAAAATTTAGTTTACTTCTTTTTAAAAGAAATTTTTCTCCCCCCACCCCTCTGTCCCCCAAAATTAAGTTTTTAAATATTTTAAAAATGTTTTAGCACAAAATTTAATTGGTGAAAGAGAACAATAAATGCATGAAAATAAAAACAAACCTGTAGAGGATTTCTAATTATGAAACTGAGCTCTAGTATACTGCAGGTACTAACTTTAAAAATACATATAGGCTTTAAAGTATTAAATAAAACCTAATATATTCTAAAGAATTTGTTAAGAATTAAAAAAAAAACAAAAATTGAAAATACTAAAATACAAAAGAAGTAAAAATCTACACTTACTATTACAACTTTAAGTCCACAACATAAAATAAAAGCTTTTACTACTTTAGTTTCAACTGCCATCCAAATAACATCCAAACAACATACAAACAAGCAAACAAACAACGANAAATATATTCTAAAGAATTTGCTAAGAACTAAAAAAAAACAAAAACTGAAAATACTAAAATACAGAAGAAGTAAAAATCTACACTTACTATTACAATTTTAAATCCACAACATAAAATAAAAGTTTTTACTACTTTAGTTTCAACTGCCATCCAAATAACATCCAAACAACATACAAACAAGCAAACAAACAACGAAAAAAATAAACTAACTCTAGAAAATATCAATCTTCATCTCTTTCCTCATCATCATCATCATCATCTTCTTCTTCTTCTTCTTCATCATGAATAGGAGCATAAGGAGTAAAGCTGGGGCAAATAAGAAATTCCACATTGTATTCACCCCTAAGAATCTCACCATAACATGCTCAAAAGCTATATCATGTCTAACTCTCCTCTGGTGATACTCATCATTATAAGTATTTCTTGCACCAATCTCTCCAATCTCATTCTGAATATTTACTATATCCAATTGTTGAATCATGAGTTGGTCCATAATGTTTTGTAGTGATGCAGGGCAAGAAGTAGAAGCCCTTGCAGCTGATGTAGAGGGTCTATCGCTTCTTCCACCCCTAAACTCAATAAATGATTCAACTCTCTAAATCATATGCTTCCCAATAATATTTTTTGGTTGTAACCTTTCCTCATTTCTATGGGACTCTACTCCTGATTGTTTACAAATAGCAAAAATTAGGGCAGGGTAACCCAAACCACTAGTTGTAGAGCTTATAGCTATGCTTCGTGCATGATGAACTATAAGAGCACCAACATCTATTGATTTTATGTTTTAAATGCAATAGTTCAATACAACTCTATCCTTTGTTACATCGGCCGAATGATTTGTTGGTAGTAACTTAGCAGGAATGAAGTGGTTCCATACCTTTGACTGACTAGTCAACATCGAAGCGGAGAAGTTAACTATCTTATTATTTTTAATCCTCCATTCTCCTCTTCCATCAATCAGAAAGGCAATCAGTTCATCTAGTGATGAATCAGTCATCACGAAAGCAACATATTCATGAAAAAATACATTCCTCAGCCCATAAAAAGCATTGATCCTTTTTGTAGTAAATCCAACTTGCCCACCTCTCAAAAGGATGTGATCGTAATCAGTGAATCTCAAGTTGGCATAAAATTCCCGAATGATTGGCACAATCGCTACTGTAGTGAAGTAGCAAAACCGTTCCTAATTTCTGCAAGGATCAACCTCTTGATCTTGCCACGTGTGTTAGTAAATGCCCATCCTGAATCAATTTTCTTAACTCTATTTGAGTATTATAAATGTGTTGGGCCTTCAAATTAACAAATCTTCGTGCATCAAAATCATTTGCCTTCCTCTCTTCACTCGTGGAGCCATTTGAAATTCTACCAAAATCTAAATAAATTATAAAATAAAAAATCTAACTCTCCAAGTAAGCTTATTTGGTAAGAAACTTTTCACCATGAGTTTTCTTCAAGCTTTTTCATAAAAAATTCCAACCTTTAGATTTTCCATAATGTAGGAAAAATCTATGGTGAAAATAAAAAGTTTCTAAGTTAAAGTGAAGCTCTTACCATGAGAAGATGAAATCTATAATTTTTAGCCTTTGAAATCTTCTCTATCACGCTCAATGTGAAGCCCTAGATCTAGGATTAGATGTAGGAGATGACCTAAGCAGTAAAAATGAAGTTCTATTTTGTAATTTCACAATTTTTTAGGCAATCTAGCATTTTTAGGAATTTGGCACATCATGCACCAAATCTAGTGCATCATCCACCAACTCTCTATAAACCAGTACATCATGTGCCAATCTGGCTCATCCAGCGCAAACACCTTAATTTTTATAGATTTCATTTTCTGTGAAAATCTACTCTATACCACTCAATGTCTACCTCTAATTAACTTAAATAAACCTTTATAAGAATAATTAAACATTACTCTATCATCAATCTTTTACAAACAACACAAAACATAGTTTTAAAAATAAAATTTGTGTTGTTACAAACTAATATTTTTCAAGTCAATCAAACATATATTTCAGAGTTTAAAGCAAACCAAAACATCCTAACACTGAAATGTAAATATCAAGATACCAAACACAAACATCGACATAGTTCAACAATAAAAGTAAATGCAATCCAACACAACAACAACTAAAATAAGCAACACTAAACAAAACATTTCATGCATAGATTAAGTTCAAACATCTTCTTCACTCTCATCCTCTTGGATAACTTCCATAGATTGGTAGTGCACATGCAAGTTGTAAACGAGTCAATAAGAAAATTCATCAATCGAATCCTAACCAATCCAAGCATGTTTCTTTAACTACATACCAAAACATCTTCAATACAACCAGTATACTCAAATTGTTCTTTAAGTCTCTAATCCAAGTGATCAAACATTTTATAAATATTCCCAATTGCATGCATAAGATTCTACACGTCTTTTTCTACCTTCTTGATCCTTTTGCATAGTGCGTTTGAACTGAAGTAAGGCTAAATAGATGATGAATTTTAGGATGCTTGATCCATCAGTACATTGATATCATTCTCATCTCCCATTATAATGCAGTTGCAATAGACTTCTGGATCCATTAGCTTCTAAGGAAGAAGCACTTTTTCCAAACTCTCATAAGGTACTTGTGATTGACTGCATAGTAGGAAAATAGTAGATGGATTTCCAAGTCTGGATACAAATCCATTCACACTCAAAGCCAAAACTGATTTCACACGGATTGCTCCAATATGAACAGGTTTTTCTGTTTGAATACGTAACTCAAAATAGCACTCTCCTTAGTTACCTTACTGATTTTAATAGTAGGTAGTAATTTTGATGCAATAATAAAGTGTCATGCCTTAGAAGTAGGATTTAATAATGATGACAAAAAACTTACATTTCCATCATCTCTGGCCTCCCAATTTATATCTTCATCTGTAAGGTATCGATAGAGTTCATTCATATTATCCCTTGTAAGGGTAAAATTTGCGTAATGGCAGATAGGCACATTTTCAATCATAAACATCTCATTTATTCTTGAAGGAGAAAATTGAATAAACCTGCCTTGGACATAGACAATTCCTTAGTTGATTCCATGTAGATTGGCATAAAACACTTTCACAATAGAGATGACTATGGCAGGAGTAGTGTAACAAAGCAGTTCCCAATATCTTTGCGCAATAATCTCTTCAACTCTTCTTCACTAGAACACGATTATGCAACTTCTGCGAATTAAAATTGACAAACTTTCTCCGGTTGAAAATTACAAATCTAGCAAAATTTTTAGAGTGGGATGCCATATGAATTGAAATCTAGCGACTCCTCCCTCGTTTTCCCCACTAAACTGGACTTTGAAATTAGTTTTTGGGAGTTATAAGGAGAAGAACTCACCAAAAATTGCCAAAAAAATGCCTTTTAAAACATTTTAAGTCATTTTCATCACCGTGGTGCATCATGCACCAATTTTGGCACTTTATGTGCCAGCTCTCTGGAATTTGGCGCGTCATGCACCAATTCCAAAAATCTGTATTTTCAATTTCGTTCAAAAAATTCTCAATTCTTCCATAACTTTAAGTAAATGAAGATGTTTTAAAATTATTTACTCACATACATGGACTGTATGAAAACACAAATATAAATATATGTAAAATATTCTAAACAAAAACTTAAAACTAAAATAAAGAACAATAAGTATGGGTTGCCTCTCATAAAGTGCTTCGTTTGATGTCGTCAGCCCGACATTCCCAGTCTTTATTCTGGGTGACCAAACATTATAGTCTCTTAAAAAATTGGTCTTTTACATCAAAATATGGTTTCAATATGTGCCCATTTACTTTAAATATCATTCCAGTTTTAGAATCTTCAATATTAAGAGCTTCATAAGGTTAGACTTTTACAACTCTGAATGGCCTTTTCCACCTAGACTTCAGTTTTCTAGAAAATAATTTTAATCTAGTATTGTATAACAAAACTTCCTCTCTAGGTTCAAATTCCTTTTTTATTATCTTCTAATCATGCCATTTTCATTATTTCCTTATAAATCTTAGCATTATAATTAGATTAATTCCTAATTTCTTCAAGCTCATTCAATTGTACTAATCTTTTCTCACCAGCTTCTTTCAAATTGAAATTGAATTCCTTTATAGCCTAACAAGCTTTATGCTCCAATTCTACTGTCACGTGACAAGTCTTCCCAAAAATTAATCTATAAGGGGACATACCTATATGGGTCTTATAAGCTATCCCGTATGCCCATAATGCCGTATCAAATCTAACAGACCAATCCATTTTACTAGGATTTAAACTTTTTTCCCAAAAAACTCTTAATTTCAGGATTAGATACTTCTGTTAAACCCCTAGTCTCGAGATGATAAGCAGTTGTAATTTTATGCATTATACTATATTTTTCCACCAATTATGGAATTTTTGCATTTCTAAAATGAGATCCTCCATCGGTAATGATTACTCTAGGAGTTCCATATCTTGTAACAATACTTTTAATTGAAATTTTTAAAACACTTTGAGCATCACATCAAGATAAAGAAATTGTTTCAATCCGATTTAAAATATAATCCATTACAATCAATATATATATATATATATATATAAATATAAATATATATATATATATATATATATATTTATATATATATACATANGCCAATCAGTAGGTATGTTACCCTCCCTATATGTATGAGAAATGGACAACTTAATCTACAAGCTCAAGGTGTGTATACAAGTGATCCAATAAATGAGATACCAAGGGGTAGATATTCTACCTTCAAGGATGTTAATTAAAGTCATGGAGTCAGTTTCCACAATTTATTGATTCCAACTACACTTTTTGGCCATGAACACTTCCCAATAAACAGCTTAGGCTTCAGCTTCCAAAGGGTCCTCAGCCTTGACAGGAGACTGAAAATATAGCAGACATTCACCTCTTGTATTTCTAAAAACCCCACCAAAACCAGCATTAGGAGAAATGAAGCTTCCATCAATGTTGACTTTGACCCAACCCTTAGGAGGGCAGCTCCAATGAACATGGATAGTTTGAAATTTCCTTGAACAGTTGAGGGAGGTTGTGCTTAGGATTTCAGGAAGCTTCCTATGACAGTACAATTTTTGTAAATAGTTGTAGCAATTAGTGGCAATGGCAGTTGCATCCACTTGGGCTTCATCAAATTTCAGCTTATTTCTGGCCATCCAAACAAACCAAGCTATGATAAAAGGGATTGGGGGGAGAGATTGATCCTGCCAGTCGTTCTAGCTTATATAAAAATCATCTTAGGACAACTGAATGGTATTAAGTTTCAGTTTAGGTAACAAGAGGTTCCAGACTTGCTAAACATTAGAGCATTTGAAGAATAAATGGTGGAGAGATTCCTCTTCAGTTTTACACAGGCAGCATCTTGAAGGGCCTCTCAATCCTTTTAACTTTAAAATATCATCAGTGGGTATAAAGCCATAGAATAATTTCCAATAGAAAAAGGCCATGGAAGGAGAAAGGAACTTGTTCTAAACACATTTAGTCCAAGGGGTCTCCTGTTGAGGAAAGCAGAAGTTAGCAATGGAAGCTGAAAAAGTCTGGGAGACCTTCTTCTTCACAATAAGTTTGTCCTTCTTGGATCTGTCAATGGGTTTCTACATGACAATGTTGAGTAATCTATTATCAAGGATATTCTGAAGAGCTTGCTAGTTCCATTCACCATTAGACCAAAGGTCAGCCACTTGTGTTGTGGGGTTGAATTGAGAGCCAGTTAAAGGAGGCAGAGTGCCTTCTCCAGTCCAATTATCTAGCCAAACATTGAGTCTACCTTCCCCAATATCCCAAATGAAAAGTTGTTCAGCCTTAGTTCTCATCTTTAGGATATTCTTCCAAGTTCTTGAATCCCCCAATCTATGAGTCACAAGAGAAGGATGCAAGTCTTTACAGTATTTACCTTTCAAAAATTTAGCCCAAATGGAACCCTGTGCTCTAAACATAACGCAAAGTTTGTAAAAGTTGGTTTGGGAAATCTGCTTGAAACTTTTAAACCCCAGACCTCCAGCTCTAGCACCGCCACAAACACTTTGTCATCTCACCAACGCACTTGTTTTCTCTGGCCTGCCGAAAGGAGTTTGTTGAAAGTTCTTTCAAGAGTAGTTTGAGTGGATTTCTTCATAATAGAAACTTGTGATAAATAAGATGGAAGAGCTGCCAAAATACTTTTGAGGAGTGTAATTCTTCCCCCATTGGATAGAAAAGTATTAGACCATCTGTTAGGTTTATCTTGGACTTTAAGTAGAATATCATCAAATTGGACTTGCCTAGTCCTCCATTTGAGCAATAAGGTACCCAAGTATTTCATAGGTAGACAACTAGAACGAAAGCTAGTGAAATCTGAAATCCAATGCTTGATTTCTGGTTTCACCCTTTTACTGAGTACAACTTGGCATTTCTATATATGAAACTTCCTTCCAGAGCTACCTTGAAAGTTTTCCAAACATTTGAAAAGCAATTTAACAGCATGTTTAATAGCTTTGGCAAATATAATAACATCATCAGCAAAGGCCAAGTGGTTAACAGAAATGTTAGATCTGTGGCTATATATAGAGTGAGGAGCTTTGGCCATAAATTGATTCAACAGCTTAGATAAGTAATCAAATGCAAGTATGAAGAAAGTTGGAGATAAAGGGTCACCTTCCTTGATGCCTCTAGAAGCAGTGAAGAAACCATGAGACTTCCCATTAATGAAGATAGAATGATAATTATTAATAAGCCACCTTAGTATTAAGGAAATAAAGGGTTGAGAGAATCCCCTGGCTGAAAGCACCTCCTCAATGAAATCCTAGTGTATGGTATCATAGGCCTTTTGGATGTCAAGTTTAAAAATAAGATTCCTTCCTCTACACTGTTTGTCCAAATCCAGGACTAATTCTTGAGCCAATAGAACATTCTCCACTATACTTCTTCCTTGCACAAAAGCTAATTAATTTTCACTGATGATATAAGGTAAGTGAGGCTGCAATCTGTTGGAAATAACCTTGCTAATAGTTTTGGACAATACATTAGTGAGACTAATAGGCCTGAACTGATCCCAAAAGAGCTNCAACAAATATGCAAATTAATCTCAACAAAATAACTCCACTTAAAATATCTTTATCTTTTAAAAATTTTTAAACTATCAAATCCCCTTTAAAAATAATGCAAGTATACGTATCGCACAAGTAATAAAGGGCTCTAATGGAGTCCTAGATATCAATCCCACAGGGAAGTTGGAAAAGCCTATGAATAAGTTCTTAAGATTATAATGTAAAGTACAATTTTAAAAACACAAAAAGTAAAGTGTGAAGTTTGAATACTAAGTAACAAATGAATTCTAATTAAAATACAGTTGAAAGACAATTTTAACTAATTTAAATGCTAAACTTTCAAAAATAAATTTATGAAAATTAACACTATGATGTTGTGACAGAAAGTTCAAATTGAGAAAGCATCCTTCCCCTTTTTAATGAGTATATGAATTGTGAAGGAATTAAAATCATTTTAAAAAATATATATATAAACTATTTTGTGCTAAATAGAAGAAATCCTATTCTTTACCCTCATCCGAGTGCATAAACAAAGATTGACTAATCTAGAGTTTGGTTCATAATTCTGTGGTTAGGCTGGGAGGATACCAGTTGCCACTCTAGAGCTCCCACCATTCCCTCCCCTGAGGGCTAACAATCTCGCATCAATTTCCAATCAACTCGATAAAATTGGGGATTTTAATCTCTAACATTAAAATATTTAATTCTACTTCCAACAAAGTATATTTCACTATTTATTTCCACCCAACTCCATGGATGAAATAATCTCCCGTAAAATCAGATGTGATTCTTCCCATGTTGTAGAAATCATAGCCCTTTTGGAACATATGTTTCTCAACACGTTTTAACATTTCAATTGGCCAGATCAAAAAGTAAATGAAGATCGGAGTTCAAATCATCACAAATTATTAACATTTAAAATCATATAAAACAAAATCAATTATTCACAAAATCATATCTCAAAGTAGGGAGTAGTATAAAGAAGTCTACTAAGAATTCATGAGAAGGATACGATAAATTATAGATTTCTTATATAAAACAAGTTTACAAAATAAAGGAAATAAAAGACACAACTTATCTCACAATCCTTCCAAAGAAAACTCCTAGAAGTTCTCTCCAAGCCTTTCTCTTTTTAAAAGCACTCTCAATTCTCTTTTAGAAGTGTAATGAAGAAGAAATTTCTCACCTTCCCTCTCCTCTTACAATCCTTGAAGAACATCACCAAGCCCTTGACTTTCTCTCTCTTTTACGCTCCTTCTTGCTTTCATGCCACACACCCCTCTTCTTCTCACGCCACACTCCTCCTCTTTTATCAAAGGCTGCCTCCCTCCAAAAAGAATTCAAAATTCCCTCCAAAATTCTGTTCAAAAGTTAACACTTCTGAATTTAAAAGACATATCCATTGATCCAAGAGACATATCCCTTCATAAAAGAACCTTCTAAAGTGTTTAGATGCATTGAATTACTCCAAAGGGTGTTTAGAACAAGTGTCCCTTTGAAAATTTATGTGAACTTTGTCTCGAACTACCTTAATCCCCAAAAAGTCATCCCTAGTGCATCTGGTGCCAAATCTGGCACATCAGATCCCAGTTTGTTGAAGACCGCAATATTCAGGGTTTTGGCGCATATGGCACCAATCCAACTCTTCTGGTGCCAATCCGACGCATCATGCGCCAGAATTCAAAACTTTGCTGTTTTGGCTCCAAATTTCATCCTTTTTGCAACTTTTGCTCCAAATGCCTAAAATTAATATACCTAACAAAAATAAAATGAAAATATCTTCTTGAAAGTGCAATATCATTGAAAATAAGCATACAATGCATAATTAAATTATAATATTATTTTGGTATATCAAAATCCCCCAAACTTAAATGTTACTTGCCCTCAAGTGACACTTTTACTACATAAAAGCATATGACTTAGGATAAAGATTAACTTATTACTCCTATACTTTAGTTTAATAAATAAAATATTAAAATTTAAGAAAACCCTTTACTAACTTAGATTCAAACTCTAGGTTTAAGAGTACTTAGTAATCAAATTTAATATTTATGAATCTCCATTCATTTCAAGAAAAATCATAATTTGTCATACTAAGATACTTAGAACATTCATATGAAAAACATTCAGGAAAGCTTTACTAATAATGCTACTAATAATCCAATTTAAGTTTAGAAAATGTAGTAAATCTTTTTCCTTAAGTTGATTCAAGTGAAGCCAATTTTTAATTTGGCATGTCCTCAAGCTTCTCCTCACTTATTTTTCTTTTCTTTTATTTTTCTTTTCTTTCTTTTAGGATCTTTTTAATCCTTTTTTTCTCTGTTTTCTTTTCTTTCTTTCTTTTCAAGCGAGGATTACTATATCTGCATAGCCTCTAATTGTTTTAAACTTCACTATCCTCTTCTTAAAGTCAAAACTCTTCACTTTTCTTCACTTTATAAATTCATAATAGTTTATGATTTTCATAAAGTCTCATTCTTTTTTTCTTACATGAAACTCTAAAATTCTTAATACTTCAAAAATAAAATTTCTTTTACTTTAAATAGAAAAACTTAGTCTTATCTTATCATACCAAATTCTTTAACTTTAGAATTGGCCTTCTTTATTAAAAATTTTACCTAAATTTACCATAATATTCTTAAACTTAAGTATAGTCATTTAAAGTTTAATCTTAATATCTCAGGTCATCTTAAATTAATTTTAAAATTATTGTTACTTAAGGACAAATAAAATTTAGTTTACTTCTTTTTAAAAGAATTTTTTCTCCCCCCACCCCTCTGTCCCCCAAAATTAAGTTTTTAAATATTTTAAAAATGTTTTAGCACAAAATTTAATTGGTGAAAGAGAACAATAAATGCATGAAAATAAAAACAAACCTGTAGAGGATTTCTAATTATGAAACTGAGCTCTAGTATACTGCAGGTACTAACTTTAAAAATACATATAGGCTTTAAAGTATTAAATAAAACCTAATATATTCTAAAGAATTTGTTAAGAATTAAAAAAAAAACAAAAATTGAAAATACTAAAATACAAAAGAAGTAAAAATCTACACTTACTATTACAACTTTAAGTCCACAACATAAAATAAAAGCTTTTACTACTTTAGTTTCAACTGCCATCCAAATAACATCCAAACAACATACAAACAAGCAAACAAACAACGAAAAAAATAAACTAACTCTAGAAAATATCAATCTTCATCTCTTTCCTCATCATCATCATCATCTTCTTCTTCTTCTTCTTCTTCATCATGAATGGGAGCATAAGGAGTAAAGCTGGGGCAAATAGGAAATTCCACATTGTATTCACCCCTAAGAATCTCACCATAACATGCTCAAAAGCTATATCATGTCTAACTCTCCTCTGGTGATACTCATCATTATAAGTATTTCTTGCACCAATCTCTCCAATCTCATTCTGAATATTTACTTTATCCAATTGTTGAATCATGAGTTGGTCCATAATGTTTTTTAGTGATGAAGGGCGAGAAGTAGAAGCCCTTGCAGCTGATGTAGAGGGTTTATCGCTTCTTCCACCCCTAGACTCAACAAATGATTCAACTCTCTAAATCATATGCTTCCCAATAATATTTTTTGGTTGTAACCTTTCCTCATTTCTATGGGACTCTACTCCTGATTGTTTACAAATAGCAAAAATTAGGGCAGGGTAACCCAAACCACTAGCTGTAGAGCTTATAGCTATGCTTCGTGCATGATGAACTATAAGAGCACAACCATCTATTGCTTTTATGTTTTAAATGCAATAGTTCAATACAACTCTATCCTTTGTTACATCGGTCGAATGATTTGTTGGTAGTAACTTAGCAGGAATGAAGTGGTTCCATACCTTTGATTGACTAGTCAACATGGAAGCGGAGAAGTTAACTATCTTATTATTTTTAATCCTCCATTCTCCTCTTCCATCAATCAGAAAGGCAATCAGTTCATCCACATCCAGTGTTGAATCAGTCATCACAAAAGCAACATATTCATCAAAAAATACATTCCTCAGCCCATAAAAAGCATTGACCCTTTTTGTAGTAAATCCAACTTTCCTACCTCTCAAAAGGATGTGATCGTCATCAGTGAATCTCAAGTTGGCATAAAATTCCTGAATCATTGGCACAATTGCTACTGCAGTGAAGTATCAAAACCGTTCCTAATTTCTGGCAAGGATCAACCTCTTGATCTTGCCATGTGCGTTAGTAAATGCCCATTCCTAAATCAATTTTCTTGACTCTATTTGAGTATTATAAATGTGTTGGGCCTTCAAATTAACAAATCTTGGTGCATCAAAATCATTTTCCTTCCTCTCTTCACTCGTGGAGCCATTTGAAATTCTACCAAAATCTAAATAAATTACAAAATAAAAAATCTAACTCTCCAAGTAAGCTTATTTGGTAAGAAACTTTTCACCATGAGTTTTCTTCAAGCTTTTTCATAAAAAATCCCAACCTTTAGATTTTCCATAATGTAGGAAAAATTCATGGTGAAAATAAAAAATTTCTAAGTTAAAGTGAAGCTCTTACCATGAGAAGATGAAATCTACAATTTTTAGCCTTTCAAATCTTCTTTATCACGCTCAATGTGAAGCCCTAGATCTAGGATTAGATGTAGGAGATTAGATGTAGGAGATGACCTAAGCAGTAAAAATGAAGTTTTATTGTGTAATTTCACAATTTTTTAGGCAATCTGGAATTTTTAAGAATTTGGCACATCATGCACCAAATCTACTGCATCATCCACCAACTCTCTGTAAACCAGTACAACATGTGCCAATCTGGCTCATCCAGCACCAACACCTTAATTTTTATAAACTTCATTTTCTGTAAAAATCTACTCTATACCACTCAATGTCTACCTCTAATTAACTTAAATAAACCTTTATAAGAATAATTAAACATTACTCTATCATCAATCTTTTACAAACAACACAAAACATATTTTTAAAAATAAAATCCGTGTTATTACAAACTAATATTTTTCAAGTCAATCAAACATATATTTCAGTGTTTAAAGCAAACCAAAACATCCTAACACTGAAATGTAAATATCAAGATACCAAACACAAACATCGACATAGTTCAACAATAAAAGTAAATGCAATCCAACACAACAAACAACTAAAACAAGCAACACTAAACAAAACATTTCGTGCATAGATTAAGTTTAAACATCTTCTTCACTCTCATCCTCTTGGATAACTTCCATAGATTGGTAGTGCACATGCAAGTTGTAAACGAGTCAATAAGAAAATTCATCAATCGAATCCTAACCAATCCAAGCATGTTTCTTTAACTACATACCAAAACATCTTCAATACAACCAGTATACTCAAATTGTTCTGTAAGTCTCTAATCCAAGTGATCAAACATTTTATAAATATTCCCAATTTCATGCATAAGATTCTACACGTCTTTTCTATCTTCTTGATCCTTTTCCATAGTGCGTTTGAACTGAAGTAAGGCTAAATAGATGATGAATTTTAGGATGCTTGACCCATCAATACATTGATATCATTCTCATCTCCCATTCTAATACAGTTGCAATAGACTTCTGGATCCATCAGCATCTAAGGAAGAAGCACTTTTTCCAAACTCTCATAAGGTACTTGTGATTGACTGCATAGTAGGAGAATAGTAGATGGATTTCCAAGTCTGGTTACAAATCCATTCACACTCAAAGCCAAAACTGATTTCACACTGATTGCTCCAATATGAACAGGTTTTTCAGTTTGAATACGTAACTCAAAATAGCACTCTCCTTAGTTACCTTACTGATTTTAATAGTAGGTAGTAATTTTGATGCAATAATAAAGTTTCATGCCTTAGAAGTAGAATTTAATAATGATGACAAAAACCATACATTTCCATCATCTCTGGCCTCCCAATTTGTATCTTCATCTGTAAGGTATCGATAGAGTTCATTCATATTATCCCTTGTAGGGGTAAAATTTGCGTAATGACAGATATGCATATTTTCAATCATAAACATCTCATTTATTCTTGAAGGAGAAAATTGAATAAACCTGCCTTAGACATAGGCAATTCCTTAGTTGATTCCATGTAGATTGGCATAAAACACTTTCACAACAGAGACGACTATGGCAGGAGTAGTGTAAGAAAGCAGTTCCCAATATCTTTGCGCAATAATCTCTTCAACTCTTCTTCACTAGAACACGATTATGCAACTTCTGCGAATTAAAATTGACAAACTTTCTCCGGTTGAAAATTACAAATCTAGCAAAATTTTTAGAGTGGGATGCCATATGAATTGAAATCTAGTGACTCCTCCCTCATTTTCCCCACTAAACTGGACTTTGGAATTAGTTTTTGGGAGTTATAAGGAGAAGAACTCACCAAAAATTGCCAAAAAATGCCTTTTAAAGTATTTTAAGTCATTTTCATCACCGTGGTGCATCATGCACCAATTTTGGCACTTTATGTGCCAGCTCTCTGGAATTTGGCGCGTCATGCGCCAATTCCAAAAATTTGTATTTTCAATTTCATTCAAAAAATTCTCAATTCTTCCATAACTTTAAGTAAATGAAGATGTTTTTAAATTATTTTCTCACATACATGGACTGTATGAAAACAAAAATATAAATATATGTAAAATATTCTAAACAAAAACTTAAAATTAAAATAAAGAACAATAAGTATGGGTTGCCTCTCACAAAGTGCTTCGTTTAATGTCGTCAGCCCGACATTCCCAGTCTTTATTCTAGGTGACCAAACATTATAGTCTCTTAAACAATTGGTCTTTTACCATCAAAGTATGGTTTCAATATGTGCCCATTTACTTTAAATATCCTTCTTGTTTTATAATCTTCAATATTAAGAGCTTCATAGAGTTAGACTTTTACAACACTGAATGGCCCTTTCCACCTAGACTTCAGTTTTCTAGAAAATAATTTTAATCTTGCATTGTATAACAAAACTTCCTCTCTAGGTTCAAATTCCTTTTTTATTATCTTCTAATCATGCCATTTTCATTATTTCCTTATAAATCCTAGCATCATTGTTAGATTCATTCCTAATTTCTTCAAGCTCATTGTAATAATTTTTTCTCATCAGCTTCTTTCAAATTGAAATTGAATTCTTTATAGCCTAATAAGCTTTATGCTCCAATTCTACTGTCACGTGACAAGTCTTCCCTAAAATTAATCTATAAGGGGACATACCTATATGAGTCTTATAAGTTATCCCGTATGCCCATAATGTCGTATCAAATCTAACAGACCAATCCATTTTACTAGGATTTAAACTTTTTTTCCCAAAAACTCTTAATTTCAGGATTAGATACTTCTGTTAAACCCCTAGTCTTGAGATGATAAGCAGTTGCAATTTAATGCATTATACTATATTTTTCTACCAATTATGGAATTGTTGCATTTCTAAAATGAGATCCTCCATTGGTAATGATTACTCTAGGCATTCCATATCTTGTAACAATAATTTTAATTGAAATTTTTGAAACACTTTGAGCATCACATCAAGCTAAAGCAATTGCTTCAATCCATTTTGAAATATAATCCATTACAATCAATATATATATATATATATATATATATATATATATATATATATATA
>JXCR01148793.1:145841-192805 GCA_002079205.1 Phalaenopsis hybrid cultivar
ATATATATATATATATATATATATATATATATATATATATATATATATATATATATATATATATATATTCCGAATGAAGGTATAAATGGTCTTATAAAATTCAATCCTCATGCAGCAAAAATTTCAATTTCCAAATTAAAATTTAGAGGGATTTAATTTATTATTTAAATATTACTTACTCTCTGACATCGAACACATATTTTTATATATATTAACATCTCTAAATAGTGTAGGCCAATAAAATCCAGATTGCAAAATTGTATGAACAGTTTTATCATTCCCGAAATGTCCTCCAAATTCAGAATCATGATATTTTTGAATAATTTCCTGAATTTTTTTGTAAGGCACACATCGTCTCATTACTAAATCTTTGCATTATTTATATAAATATGGTTCATCCCAAGTATAAGACTTTGCATCATGAATGAATTTATTTTCTTGTTGCTTTGTTATTCCATGTGGTAAAATATCACTAACAATATATTTTACAATATCAGCATACCAAGGTATTTCTCATCCTTTTAAAGCAAAAAGTTCTTCATCAGGAAAAGCTTCATTAATTTCTTTATTCATGTCAAATATTTCTTCTTGTTCTAGCCTAGATCGATTATCAACAATTTGATTATCAATCTCTTTCCTATCGACTACTACAAAATCAAATTCTTTCATTGTCGACGCTATTTTAGTTGGAGGAGTTGCCCGTAAAGAAGCTGTCGGTCACCAAAATTAAAATCACATCACCCGCTTTGGAAGAATGTTTTAATTTACATATATACTTAGTTTTAAAAAAATATGAAATAAAACTGACCCCATATTTTTCATAGTTTAAATGAAAGAGCACTGTACCTCAAATCCTGTATCTAAGGGATAAACACAAAACTTGAGGATGAGGCTCGATCAAATAAACTAATGAATATATGACATTCGTTTGGTTTGCGAGATCTTTATATTTTCTGACAAGTTCCCCTATTTAATATAAAGAATTAAATAGAGTTTATATTAAGCTGCCTTCGGACATGCTTTCTATAAGTGCAAGCCCCAACAGTTAATTACATCTTAAATGACCAAAGTCACTTAAGAAGACTCTCGATAAAAATCAAGAAATAATATCTTCAAGAAATTTCAAACGGTAGGACTTTTCAATGAGATCCGACGTAGAGGTGTGAAAGGGGATTGGTTCAAATTTGGAACATTTTGTAGAGTCCAAAGGAGGAAGAACTAGGGGATGTCATGGATCCAGAGGAGAATCTCGGTGACTTTCCAAACTATCCTAATGTTTGGCTACATTTCTGAGAAGAAATATTTAGGTTTTTCATCTTGTCAATTTTATTAGTTAAAGCTTAGATTCGTGTGAAACGATCACACAAATAGCCTGGAAGATGTGAGGATTTTGGTCGTGATAAACGTCAACCTTGGAATCCTAAGATGAGTTAGGGTTTATATTGTATAGCAGGGTTATATAAAGGCCTAAAGATAAGGTGAGGATTTACGTTCCATAAGCAAGAAACCTCGAAGTCCTATGGATTTCTTGCTTATATCTAAGGAAGGAAGATTGGTTTAGTTGGGGAAGATAGGTTTTGCTATTGAAGATGGTCGTGCCTTGTCGCGATGAGTTTGAGTTTTCTAGTGTGTCAAGTTATGATATCAAATCAAGTGGCCCTATGGTTGAAGTTCTTTAAATTTTATGGGTGCATGTTAAAGTTGTTTACATTGACACCGGTTAGGATCCTACAATTTCCTCATTCCGACACCACCATTTCTATTGGATTCACATAGTATAAATGAACTTATTAAACTCGACATAATGAGTTCCATAATTTCATTTAGGCCGTGGGAAGCCTCGTTAGCAACCGTAAGTTACCTCCTCCAAGGAATTCCCGATCATCCGATAGAGATATCTTAATTTAGTTGCAATTGTAGTTTTGTGTAATGTTTGTGATTAAATTTTGAGTTGTTTTATATTTTAAATGTTGTGGGGGTGAATTTTATCTTGGTTGATTTTAGTTTTAATTTTAGTTTTGGTTTTGTGGCTATCCGGATAGTTTTAGTTTTCATGCTGGGTGGCATTGTTGTTTAGCATGCAAATTTGCAGGTATAAAAGTACAGTATGAAAGTACAAGAAAGACGACTCTGAAAACTATAAAAGCTTACCTGGCGAGTCTTCTCGTTCCATCACCTGAAACTAAAAAGGCGTGTTAAGGTAGTTTATTTGAAATGGGGAAGTAAAATTTTTACGACCTACCTAACCCTAGGTCATATCTTGGTTGGTCATTATTAGTTTGATTAACGATGATATTTTTGAAGCAAAACATATTAAGTTCAGTAGATCTCTGAGGTATCCAACAGGTTAAGAGGAGGAAGCAGGTTAATGCTTCCCTCTTATCACCTGGTGAAAAGCCTCGAGCTCATTTAAATTTATTATTTTTCTTAATAATTCATCCTATGAACACCCTAATGCTCAGCGAAGATTGATGTATCAATTATCTCAAAGAGTAAGGTAATTATCATTTATAATTTAATTTTGAATACTATGTGGGTGAAGACCCTTAAAGAGGCAAGTTGGTGTTATTAGAACACTTAACCAAATTTTGGTCCTAATTGGGCTTGTAGTGTTTGAAAGATGTTTTAATTTTAATTGTGTCTATTTTTCTAATCCTCATTTGATCAGTCTTGATTTAACTTAGATTACTACTAAGCCCTTAAGACCTAGGTGAGTGTCTTCATTAGTTTTGAAAAGGTTAAGCTTTAGGTGGTCATGATTTATTATTTGAATTTCATTTGAAAATAAAATAGAGGTATTAAATTGATTAATTATTGACTTCAAAAGTCATACCTCTAAGTCCTAGATTCAATTTATTTTAATAAACTTCCAAATTTTAATAATCTAGAAATTTATTAACTTATCTTTTTAATTAAGAAAGTTANAGTTTAATAATCTAGAAATTTATTAACTTATCTTTTTAATTAAGAAAGTGAGGTTGGTTTCTACCAATTAATCTATTGTATTTCAAACATCCAAATAAACTGATAAGATCAGAGGTTGCCCATTTCCCTTCTTGAATTAAGCCTAAATGTTAATTAAGGCTAAATTTCCAAAATTNTAGGTTGGTTTCTACCAATTAATCCCTTGTATTTCAAATATCCAAATAAACTGATAAGATCATAGGTTGCCCATTTCCCTTCTTGAATTTAGCCTAAATGTTAATTAAGGCTACATTTCCAAAATTACACATTTGCCCCTGAGGCTCTAACACTTCATAATTCATCAAAATTAATCCAAATGACTTTGAAATTTTTACCCCACCTCATTCATGGGTCAGTTAAGACATCAGAGGAAAAAAATGTGATTTTTGAAAATTTAATTTAATTTATATAATTATTCTCATGCAAAAATAAGATTTTTGAAAGAAAATTCCTAACTTGACCAAGGTAAAACTTAATACCTTGAAATTTTGACTGGAGGTAAACCTAGAGTAGGGAAGCCTTTGGACCAAATTTCATGATTTTTTGAATTTTATTTGAATTTTAAGAATTATTTTAAGTTCTNACTTAATACCTTGAAATTTTGACTGGAGGTAGACCTAGACTAGGGAAGCCTTTGGACCAAATTTCATGATTTTTTGAATTTTATTTGAATTTTAAGAATTATTTTAAGTTATGGAGTATTTATTAAATATAAATATTTTAAATGAGGAAAATTAACTTTTGTATTTTTGAAAAATCTACCTAAGGTCAAAGAACCCAGAAGAGAAAATTTTATATTTTTTTAAATTTTATTTGATTTATTGAAATTATTTTAGTGAAAATCCATTTTTAGCCTTTAAATTTTATTTTTAATCTTTAAAATTCAGTATCTTTATTTAAAAAATCAGGAAAAATATCTACATTGTTCCTAAGTGCTTAGGAAGCAATTTACAACATTGCCATAAATTTATTATTTTTGTAATTTTTATGGATTTTTAATTATTTAAATATTTAAAAATAGGCTCAAAATCAAGTTTTTATTTTAAAAAAAATTTTATTTATAGAAAATAACCCTGATCACAGAGAACTCAAAAAATATTTTTTTATAAATTTTTTAGTTATATTTTGATTTTTAAAAATCATTTAAGTGCCAAACAAGATATTTATCTTTAAAAATCAACTTAAGTTACCAAATGAACTCAAAATACTTTGAATTTCTTATGGTGAGTTCTCTGGATCCTAAACAATAGTGGAGATAAAAAATTAAGTCATTTTGTTGTTTGCATTTTTTAAAATTAATTTTATTTATGTTTTAGGGTTGGTGAAGATTAAGTGTATTCTTAATGAATTAACTCGTGAAATTATTTCCAAGGGGTCCTCTGGTCATAGCGAACCTTCAAAAATTTTCTTGGAATTTTTTGAGCAACATGCTAATTATCATGATTAATTTATGAAGATAATAGACATAAACTTAAAAAATATGGATCTCTGTTTAGGGACCTCCTCTGACTTTGGAAAAATCAGAGGATGTTCCCTAAGACAAAGGCAACCATATGCTAAAATTTCAAGCCATGGTGATATTACTACATGCATGGAGAATCAAAACATTCAAATTAGTGTTTAATGAAGTAAAAATAAAATATGCATCAAATGGACTCCAAATTATTTCCACATTATTTTCCTCTGTACACTGAGCAAGAGAGAATTTTTATTTTATTTTTATGACTTTTCTACACCAAGATATAAAATTTTAAAGCTAGGGCTATTTATTTAAATAAGAAAATCCCTATTTTTTCTATTTAAACGTGTGGCACTGACTGTATCCTAGGCAGCTCCTAAAGCATGTGTGGCGCACTCTGTTTGGACGCCGCCATCCATGTAGCCTTTGACTCGACCCGCGGTTCATATAAGGAAGCGCAGTCTGGCTCAATCTCCTCCGTCCATCTGATACACGCACTATAGGATGACTCCCCATCATCATCCCCGATAGAGTAATCTCGTGAGCCCCCACACTAAAACTCTAAGAGCTTAGCTTAGACTCAACCAAATAACCTCGGGTTTGATCCTATCGACTCGTCTAAGTGAGACGAACATATCTATATGGTAATCATGCAATTAAATTAAGCCTAACCAAATGGAGAATCCAAATAGGTTTAGGATGAGGAGAGGTTCAATACCTTAGCTCTGAGAAGGGAATATTTGATCAGAGAGTCTTGGCACATTCGTTGGGGTCCAAAGAAGCTAGGGATTAAGCCTGTGGCTATGGTGAAATGTCTAAACCCAAATTTGACCAAGGCCAATTTCAGGTGTTGATCAAAGTCTATACTAGGGACTCTATGGAAGGGGGATTTGATGGGGCTTTGGCTTCTTTCAATGTTGTGAAGGTGTGGGTGAATTTAATTTGAGTTTGGTGGAGTTTATAGGTGTGAAGAGCTTTGTCCTATCTCCGGCAAGGTTTTGAGCTCAAAAATTGGGCTCCAACAAGGGATTCAGAGCAATGTGGTTCTTGAGTTGCACTGAGGAGGTCTCAAAGAGGCTTTGAGATCAATTTGGGGAAGTCTCTTAGAGGAATTTTCATCTCTCTCTCCATGGCCGTGGAGGGGAGCATTTTATAAAAATGGCCTTAGGCTTGCTGTCATGGCCGTTTGGGGGGTGAAATGTGCTGCCTAGGCGGAGGGCAGAGAGGCTCTAAGCTTCAATTTGGATGAGGTGGCCTCTAGGTTTGAATTGGGTTTAATCCCATGGGGCTGGCTCTCTCGGTTTGGCCATTTTTAAGCCACTAGGCCGGCCGGCTGGCCAGGGAAGGTGGCTAGGTAGGTCAGGTGAGCCAGGGGATTATGTCATAATAATTTAATGATTTTATGCTTTGTTTTAGCAACAATATATAAGGCTTAAGAAAATATGTCATTAAATCCCTTGATTTAGGGGACCTTTGGTCCATGGCTTAGCTTAGGTAGTTTCATGGGGTTTAGGATGGTCACTAGGGTCCAACTTATGGCTGTGGAGTCATTAATTTGACACTTTAGGATAGTTAAGCCACCTTTAGTGCATTGGTTAAATTGGGTCCAAGTGATCAAAACTTGGGTTTGGACTAGGCTAGCCATGTCAATTTACCCAATTGATTGATCAACATTGTGTATATGATTGTTATGAAGATTTTTGTTGAAGGGTTGATGTGATTTAGAGTTCAATTGGTGAGTCAATTTGAGGGATTTTTTAAATTTGGTCAATTTGGGCATGTTTGGCTAGATAGGGTCTAGGTTGGGCTAGCCTTGGGCTAAGTCCAAATTGAATGGTCCACATGATCAAGGGAGATGTTGTGAAGATTTTTCATGAAGACATAGAGTGGAAATTTTGGGGTTAAGGCCCTCAATTTGGTGAAGTTTGGGGACATGACTAATTTGAGCAAAATTGGGGATTTTTTGACTTACGTTGAAATTAAATGAAATTGGGGCTTCACCAAGGCCAATTGAAGGTCAAATTTGATGTGTCAGAATGTTATGAAGATTTTTCAACACAAATTGTGGCAAATGGAGTAGGTCATGGGTTCAATTTGGTGGAACCAAGTCTGAGGGTCAAAATTGGGCTTTTGGTTTAGCTCAAAATTGGGTTCAAATAATGGACCAATTGGGCTTGGATTTGATCCACATTTGTTATATCAAGGGTGAATTTAAGTTTAGAATTTAAATTGGGAGAAATTGAGACTAATTGGATAGACATTTGAGGTAGGTTTGGGAAAAAATGGGCCTTTAAAGGGCAATTTGGGGGTTTTGGTCAAAAGTGGTCAAATTGACCAAATTGGGTAATGTGATAGTTGACAAATATTGAAATTGGGAATATTTTGGAGGTTTTTGGAAAATTTTGGGATTTTTTTTTATTTTCTGGAATTTTGGGCTAAGGAGGGGGCATTTTGGTAATTTGGCCAATTTTGATGATTTTGGGTCGTTTGGGTGTTTTTAAGGTGTTTGAAATGATTTTTTGAACCATTTTATGTATTTTGGGTAGATTTAGGAATTTTGGCCAAATTTGGGGTCCCAAAGGTATCTAGGTAATTTGGGGAATTTAGGGGCAAACGGATAGGTTGGGTATCTTGGTAGAGTTGGAGTGCCAACCACCATCAATAAGCCATGGACCAATGAAAACCCTATTTTGGGTCCTTTATGCAGTGGTCTTAGCTAAACCCTAGCCTAGGGCTAGTGGGTTTAGGGGACCACCTACATGAGTCTCCCAAAAGTACCAAGCGACCAAAGCCAGGAAATTTTGGGCTTAGGGTAGTGTATGATTGTGAGTGAAGTGAGTGCCTTAAGCCCTAGACCAACACCCAGGGTCAACCCTAAAGTCCAACAGTCCTAAGGGATACTCATCTTGAGTTCCCCCATAGTGACCCCACCTACTAAGTGCTAGAGGTTAGAACCAATATGTGGAACTTCAGGTTGAGTGGAGAAGAGTTTGGAATTTTGAATGGTGAGGGTTCCTTGTCAAGTTTTCTTAGAATAGTCAATAAGAAAGTCCTATGGCTAGACCTTAGGCTACTAAAGAGGAAAAACTAAACGTCAGGTCAACATGCATCAGAAGTGCCCATCTAATTAGTCTTGGTTTTGCATCCTTATTTTGCATCAAATATTTAATAGCCAAATGGTCAGTATGCACAAAACATTTAGCTCCAATCGTATATGACCTAAACTTATTAAAAGTATACATAATGACTAATAACTCTCTTTCAGTGGTGGTGTAATTAATCTGAGCATCATTAAGAGCCTTACTAGCATAGTATATAGCTTTAAAAATCTTATCATATCTCTGCCTTAATACAGCTTGAATTGCATAATCACTAGCATCACACATTAATTCAAAAGGTTTCTCTCAATCAGGTGAAACAATTATAGGAGAAGTGATCAATTTTTCCTTTAAAGTTTCAAAGGCTTTAAGGCAATCTTGGTTAAAATCAAAATTTATATCTTTTTCTAGAAGTTGGCATAAAAGTTTAGTAATTTTTTAAAAATCTTTAATATATCGCTTGTAAAATCTAGCATGTCCTAAAAAGCTCATAACTCCTCTTACATTAGTAGGCTGAGGTAAGTTTGATATAACCTTATTTTTTGTAGGATCTACTTCCATGCCAATTTTTAAAATTTTAAGCCCAAGCACAATTCGTGCTCCAACCATAAATTGATATTTTTCCCAGTTCAATATGAGATTAGTCTTTTCACATCGTTCAAGAACTTTCTCTGAATGATTAAGACATATTTCAAGTGAAGTTCCAAACATTGAAAAATCATTCATAAAGACTTCAAATCCTTTTTCAATTAAATCACTGAAATTTGACATCATACATCTTCGAAATATTGTAGGTGCATTACATAATCCAAAAGGCATTCGCCGAAAAGCAAAAGTTTCATAAGGATTAGTAAATGTTGTTTTCTCCTGATCTTCTTGAGCTATAGGTATCTGATGATAACTGGTATACCCATCTAGAAAACAAAATTGTATGTGCCCAGCCAGCCTATCCAACATCTGGTTCAAAAAGGGTAAAGGAAAATGATCATTCCGGGTGGCAGAATTAAATTTTCTATAATCTATGCAGATTTTCCCTCTAGAGACTTGGCTTGTTGGTATTAATTCATTATTCTCATTCGTCACTACAATTAGACCTCCTTTCTTTGGAACACAGTGAATTAGACTTACCCAAGCACTTTCTCAAATAAGATATATTATTCCAACATCTAACATTTTAAAATTTCTTTCTTAACAACTTCTTTCATTATAGCATTTAATCTCTTTTGAGGATCAGCTTCAGGCTAATGTTGATCTTCCAATAAAATTCTATGCATACAAATTGAATAATGATTCCATTAGTATCAGCTAATCTCCATCCAAAGGCTTTCTTATATCTTCTAAAAGTTTTCAAGAATTATTATTCTTGCATATATCTTAATTCTGAGGATACTATAACAAGTAATGTAGATAAATCTCCTAAGAATGCATACTTTAAATGTGTAGTAAGTGTTCTCTGTCTAGTTCAGAAGGTTTCTCAATAGATGAAATCAAATTCATATTACTTTCTGTAGGATCTATCATTTCAAAATTTTCTTGAACATAAGCTAAATCTTCTTTACTCACTTCTTGTAGATTCCTCTTGAACTTTATCCTCATTTTTATATTCTATATATTCCTTTTCGAATTCACTTTCAAATGCCTTTTTGAAATATTCATAGCTTAGATATTCATTAATATACATTATGAAGCATTCAATCTGTTGCTCTTTTGCAGGGTATCGTATTGATTTTGCAATATTAAATGTAACTTCTTGATCACTTACTCTCATAGTTAGTTCTCTTTTATGCACATCTATCAAAGCTCTTCAAGTGGCAAGAAATGGTCTTCCTAAAATGTTAGCACTTTCTTTATCTTTCTCCATATCTAATAAAATAAAGTCCAAAGGAAAGAAATATTTATCAACTTTTACCAAAACATCTTCTATAACTCCATTAGGATAGGTAATTGAATGATTAGCTAACTAAAGAGTTACAGTTGTAAGTTAAATATCTCCTAAGCCCAACCTCCTAAAAACTAATAACGACATAAGATTAATACTAGCTCCTAAATCACATAAGGATTTTTCAAAAAATCTTTTGCCAATAGCACAAGGAATTGTAAGATTTCCAGGATCTCTAAGTTTTTTAGAAAGCTTTTTCTGAATTATAGCGCTACACTCTTCACTTAGTGCAAATTTCTACAAACTTCCTTTCTTATTAAGTATATCCTTCATGAACTTCACATAGCTTGGCATTTGTTCCAAAGCTTCAACAAATGAAAAGTTTATCATTATTTTCCTTAATATTTCTAAAAATTTTGAAATTTGGTTATCTCTATTTTCTTACTTCAATCTTTGAGGAATGGAGGTGGTGGTATTTCAACAGAGATTTTCATTGGTTTATTAGAACATTCTGACTCAAAATGAAAATCTTTACCAGCTTTTTTAATTTTCCACCTCATCTTTTTCAACTTCAACTTCTACTTCTTTTTTAACTCTGTTTTCTAGTTCTTTTCCACTTCGTAGTTGAATAGCCTTAATTTGCTCTTTATTTTGATCTTTAGGATTTACTTCAATATTACTAGGCAACGTTCCTGGAGGTCTATTGCTAAGTGTTGTAGGAATACATCCCATTTGATTTTCCATGTTTCTAATTGTAGCTCCTTATCTTTGTAATTGACTCCCTATTTGCAATATCAATTCTTCCCGTGATAAATTTTTCTCCTTACTCTGCAAATTATTAAAACCTAGAGGGTGATAAGGTTTATAAGTTGGATTTCCTTGATTGTTGGAGTTTTCGAATGGGTTTGCAATGTTGGTTACCCATTGCAAATTTGAAGCAATGGAGTTATTGTTACTCCAACTAAAAATTTTGGGATTTGTCCAACTAGGATTATAATAATTGGCATAAGGATTATTGGAATGATTATTTATTGCATTTAAGGTCTCAAAAGAAGATTGAGATTCCATCATTTGTCCCAATGAATTTTCCTCAAGCATAGGTGATGTTTAAGAATAATTCATTCCCTATTGATCTATCTTTTTCAATATAGCAGCTATTTGTGCAGCAAACATATATATTGCATCAGAATCATGAATACTATCTACTCTTTTTGGATTTACCCTTTCAGAGAGCCATTATTGACCTCACTTTTGGTTGAGGTCTAGTCTTCCTCTTTAGTAACCTAAGGTCTAGCCATAGAACTTTCTTTTTGACTATTCTTAAAGAACTAGAAAAGGAACCCTCATCATTAGAAACTCTAAACTATTCTTTACTCAACTTGAAGCTCTACATATTGGTCCTAACCTCTAGCACTTAGTAGGTGGGATCACTATGAGTGAGCTCAAGGAGAGTTCCCATAGGACTATTGGACCTTAGGGTTGGCCTTGGGTGTTGGTCTAGAACTAAGGCACTCACAAGCAATTACCTCACTCACAACCACTCATAGCACAAACCAAAATTTTTTTACTTTGATCCCTTGATACTTTTGGGATACTCATGTGGATGGTCCCCTAAACCAACTAGCCCTAGGATATCCAAAGGGTTGGTCCATAGCTCACATATGGTGGTCAACCCCCAATTTTACCAAAAATACCTAACTTAGCCTTTTGCCCTAAACTCCCCAAAATTACTTAGATACCCTTCGGACCCTAAATTTGGCCAAAATTCCCAAAATTCTCAAATTCACCCAAAATATCCAAATTTGTTGAAAATCATNCGACCAAAGTCAGGAAATTTTGAGTTTAGGGTAGTGAATGATTGTGAGTGAAGTGAGTGCCTTAAGCCCTAGACCAACACCCAAGGTCAACCCTAAGGTCCAGCAGTCCTAAGGGATACTCATCTTGAGTTCCCCATAGTGACCCCACCTACTAAGTGCTAGAGGTTAGAACCAATATGTGGAACTTCAGGTTGAGTAGAGAAGAGTTTGGAATTTTTAATGGTGAGGGTTCCTTGTCAAGTTTTCTAAGAATAGTCAATAAGAAATTCCTATGGCTAGACCTTAGGCTACTGAATAGGAAAAACTAAACCTCAACCAAAAGTGAGGTCAACATGCATCAGAAGTGCCCATCTAATTAGTCTTGGTTTTGCATCCTTATTTTGCATCAAATATTTAATAACCAAATGGTCAGTATGCACAACACATTTAGCTCCAATTGTATATGACCTAAACTTATTAAAAGTTTACATAATGACTAATAACTCTCTTTCAGTGGTGGTGTAATTAATCTGAGCATCATTAAGAGCCTTACTAGCATAATATATAGCTTTAAAAATCTTATCATATCTCTGCCTTAATACAGCTCCAATTGCATAATTACTAGCATCACACATTAATTCAAAAGGTTTCTCCCAATCAGGTGAAACAGTTATAGGAGTAGTGATCAATTTTTCCTTTAAAGTTTCAAAGGCTTAAAGGCAATCTTGGTTAAAATCAAAATTTATATCTTTTTCTAGAAGTTGGCATAAAAGTTTAGTAATTTTTTAAAAATCTTTAATATATCGCTTGTAAAATCTAGCATGTCCTAAATAGCTCATAACTCCTCTTACATTAGTAGGCGGAGGTAAGTTTGATATAACCTTAATTTTTGTAGGATCTACTTCCATGCCAATTTTTTAAATTTTAAGCCCAAGCACAATTCCTCCTGCAACCATAAATTGACATTTTTCTCAGTTCAATATGAGATTAGTCTTTTCACATCGTTCAAGAACTTTCTCTGAATGATTAAGACATATTTCAAGTGAAGTTCCAAACATTGAAAAATAATTCATAAAGACTTCAAATCCTTTTTCAATTAAATCACTGAAATTTGACATCATACATCTTTGAAATGTTGTAGGTGCATTACATAATCCAAAAGGCATTTACCGAAAAGCAAAAGTTCCATAAGGATTAGTAAATGTTGTTTTCTCCTGATCTTCTGGAGCTATAGGTATCTGATGATAACCGGTATACCCATCTAGAGAACAAAATTATATGTGCCCAGCCAGCCTATCCAACATCTGGTTCAAAAAGGGTAAAGGAAAATGATCATTCCGGGTGGCAGAATTTAATTTTCTATAGTCTATGCAGATTTTCCCTCTAGAGACTTGGCTTGTTGGTATTAATTCATTATTCTCATTCGTCACTACAATCACACCTCCTTTCTTTGGAACACAGTGAATTAGACTTACCCAAGCACTTTCTGAAATAGGATATATTAATCCAACATCTAATATTTTAAAATTTCTTTCTTAACAACTTCTTTCATTATAGCATTTAATTTCCTTTGAGGATCAGCTTCATGCTCATGTTGATCTTCCAATAAAATTCTATGCATACAAATTGAAGAATGATTCCAATATTATCAGCTAATCTCCATCCAAAGGCTTTCTTATATCTTCTAAAAGTTTTCAACAATTATTGTTCTTGCTTATATCTTAATTCTGAGGATACTATAACAAGTAATGTAGATAAATCTCCTAAGAATGCATACTTCAAATGTGTAGTAAGTGTTCTCTGCTCTAGTTCAGAAGGTTTCTCAATAGATGAAATAAAATTCATATTACTTTCTGTAGGATCTATCATTTCAAAATTTTCTTGAACATAATCCAAATCTTTTTTACTCACTTCTGTAGATTCCTCTTGCATTTTATCCTCATTTTTATATTCTATATATTCCTTTTCAAATTCACTTTCAAATGTATTTTTGAAATATTCATAGCTTAGATATTCATTAATATACATTCTGAAGCATTCAATCTGTTGCTCTTTTGCAGGGTATCGTATTGATTTTGCAATATTAAATGTAACTTCTTGATCACTAACTCTCATAGTTAGTTCTCTTTTATGCACATCTATCAAAGCTCTTCAAGTGGCAAGAAATGGTCTTCCTAAAATGATAAGAATTTCCTTATCTTTCTCCATATCTAATAAAATAAAGTCCAAAGGAAAGAAATATTTATCAACTTTTACCAAAACATCTTCTATAACTCCATTACGATAGGTAATTGAATGATTAGCTAACTGAAGAGTTACAGTTGTAAGTTAAATATCTCCTAAGCCCAACCACTTGAAAACTGATAACGACATAAGATTAATACTAGCTCCTAAATCACATCAGGATTTTTTAAAAAATCTTTTGCTAATAGCACAAGGAATTGTAAAACTTCCAGGATCTCTAAGTTTTTTAGAAAGCTTTTTCTGAATTATAGTGCTACACTCTTCACTGGGTGCAAATTTCTACGAACTTCCTTTTCTTATTAAGTATATCCTTCATGAACTTCACATAGCTTGGCATTTGTTCCAAAGCTTCAATAAATGGAAAGTTTATCATTATTTTCCTCAATATTTCTAAAAATTTTTAACTTTGGTTATCTCTATTTTTTTACTTCAATTTTTGAGGAATGGAGGCGGTGGTCTTTCAACAGAGATTTTCATTGGTTTACTAGAAGATTCTAACTCAAAATGAAAATCATTACCATTTTTTTTAATTTTCCACCTCATCTTTTTCAACTTCAACTTCTACTTCTTTTTTAACTCTGTTTTCTAGTTCTTTTCCACTTCGTAGTTGAATAGCCTTAATTTGCTCTTTATTTTGATCTTTAGGATTTACTTCAATATTACTAGGCAACGTTCCTGGAGGTCTATTGCTAAGTTTTGTAGGAATACATCCCATTTGATTTTCCATGTTTCTAATTGTAGCTCCTTAACTTTGTAATTGACTCCCTATTTGCAATATCAATTCTTCCCGTGATAAATTTATCTCCTTACTCCGCAAATTATTAAAACCTAGAGGGTGATAAGGTTTATAAGTTGGATTTCCTTGATTGTTGGAGTTTCCGAATGGGTTTGCAATGTTGGTTCCCCATTGCAAATTTGAAGCAATGGAGTTATTATTACTCCAACTAAAAATTTTGGGATTTGTCCAACTAGGATTATAATAATTGGCATAAGGATTATTGGAATGATTATTTATTGCATTTAAGGTCTCAAAAGAAGATTGAGATTCCATCATTTGTCCCAACAAATTTTCCTCAAGCATAGGTGATGTTTGGGAATAATTCATTCCCGATTGATCTATCTTCTTCAATATAGCAGTTATTTGTGCAGCAAACATATATATTGCATCAGAATCATGAATACTATCTACTCTTTTTGGATTTACCCTTTCAGAGAGCCATTATTGACCTCACTTTTGGTTGAGGTCTAGTCTTCCTCTTTAGTAACCTAAGGTCTAGCCATAGAACTTTCTTTTTGACTATTCTTAAAAAACTAGAAAAGGAACCCTCATCATTAGAAACTCTAAACTATTTTTTACTCAACTTGAAGCTCTACATATTGGTCCTAACCTCTAGCACTTAGTAGGTGGGATCACTATGAGTGAGCTCAAGGAGAGTTCCCATAGGACTATTGGACCTTAGGGTTGGCCTTGGGTGTTGGTCTAGAACTAAGGCACTCACCAGCAATTACCTCACTCACAACCACTCATAGCACAAACCAAAATTTTCTTACTTTGATCCCTTGATACTTTTGGGATACTCATGTGGATGGTCCCCTAAACCAACTGGCCCTAGGATACCCAGAGGGGGATCCCATTGGTCCATACCTCACATATGGTGGTCAACCCCAAATTTTACCAAAAATACCTAACTTAGCCTTTTACCCTAAACTCCCCCAAATTACTTAGATACCCTTGGGACCCTAAATTTGGCCAAAATTCCCAAAATTCTCAAATTCACCCAAAATATCCAAATTTGTTGAAAATCATTTCAAAGCTTTTGAAAACATCCAAGTTACCCAAAATCACCAAAAATTGCCAAATTACCAAAATGCTCCTCCTTAGCCCAAAATTCCAAATATTCCAAGAAATCCCAAAACTTCTCAAAATATTCCAAATATTCCCAATTTCACTTTTCTCAACTACTACATGATCCAATTTGGCCATTTTGACCATGTTGACCAAAACCCCTAAAATTGCTTTTAAAGGCACAATTTTCTCAAATTTACCTCAAATGTCCATCAATTTGGTCCTAATTTCCCCCAATTTCAAATTTAAACTCAAATTAACCTTTTATATGGCTAATATAAATCAAATCCCAGCTTAAATGGCCCATGCTTTGAGCCCAATTTTGATTTAGGTCAAAGCCCCAACTTTGGCCACATGACCTAATCTCACTTAATTAAACACATAGCCCACTCAATTTGCCATAATTCATATTTTAAACTCTTCATAACACTCCTAAACATCAAATTTGAACTTCAATTGGCCTTGGTGAAGCCTCAATTTCATTTAATTTTGACTNTATTCTAAGAAATCCCAAAACTTCTCAAAATATTCCAAATATTCCCAATTTCACTTTTCTCAACTACTACATGATCCAATTTGGCCATTTTGACCATGTTGACCAAAACCCCTAAAATTGCTTTTAAAGGCACAATTTTCCCAAATTTACCTCAAATGTCCATCAATTTGGTCCTAATTTCTCCCAATTTCAAATTTAAACTCAAATTAACCTTTCATATGGCTAATATAAATCGAATCCAAGCTTAATTGACCCATGCTTTGAGCCCAATTTTGGCCACATGACCTAATCTCACTTAATTAAACCCATAGCCCACTCAATTTGCCATAATTCATATTTTAAACTCTTTATAACACTCCTAAACATCAAATTTGAACTTCAATTGGCCTTGGTGAAGCCTCAATTTCATTTAATTTTGACCTAAGTCCAAAATCCCCAAATTTGCCCCAAATTGGCTATCTCCAAATTCCACCAATTTGAATGCCTTAACCCCAAAATTGGCTCCCAATTTATTTTAAAACTCTTCATTATATTCCTATTGTCCCTTATAAATAATAAATTTGGACTTAGCCCAAGCCTAGCCCAATCTAGACCAAAATCTAGCCCAACATACCCAAATTGACCAAATTTCAAAAATCCTCCAAATTGAACCTCGAGCTGAAATCATAATCATTACAATCCTTCACCAAAAATTTTCATTACAATTATCTACATAATGTTGATCAGTCAATTGGGTTGAAGGTCATGGCTAGCCTAGCCCAAACCCATATTTTGGCCATTTGAACCCACATTGGACCCATGCACTAAAGTTAGCCTAACCACCCAAAAGCCACCAAATTAATAACTCCACATCCATTAGTTGGACCTAGTGACTAATCTAAACTCCATAAAACCACCTATGCTAAGTTAGGGACCATAGGTCCCCTAAATTGAGGGATTTGGTTTACAAAATTTCTTAAGCTTAAGATTTTTTTGCCAAAACAAAGCCAAAACCCATTTAATTACTGTGACATATTCCTCTGAGGTCCCTGAGCCCTCTGGCCACCTCCCCTAGCCTGGCCGGCCAGCCTTGTCACTGGATAAGCTAAAACATANCTAAAACTCTTCATTATATTCCTATTGTCCCTTATAAAAAATAAATTTGTACTTAGCCCAAGCCTAGCCCAGTCTAGACCAAAATCTAGCCCAACATACCCAAATTGACCAAATTTCAAAAATCCTCCAAATTGACACTCCAACTGAAATCAGAATCATTTCAATCCTTCACCAAAAATTTTCATTAAAATCATCTACATAATGTTGATCAGTCAATTGGGTTCAAGGTCATGGATAGCCTAGCCCAAACCCACATTTTGGCCATTTGAACCCACATTGGACCCATGCACTAAAGTTAGCCTAACCACCTCAAAGCCACCAAATTAATAACTCCACATCCATTAGTTAGACCTAGTGACTAATCTAAACTCCATAAAACCACATAAGCTAAGTCAGGGACCAAAGGTCCCCTAAATTGAGGAATTTGGTTTCCAAAATTGCTTAAGCTTAAGATTTTTTTGCCAAAACAAAGCCAAAACCCATTTAATTACTATGACATATTCCTCTAAGGTCCCTGAGCCCTCTGGCCACCTCCCCTAGCCTGGCCGGCCAGCCTTGTCACTGGATAAGCTAAAATATAAGGCCATCCCCTCTTAAACTTCACCCAATTCAAACTCAGATGCCAGTTCACCCAATTCAATTGTTAGGGCTTCTCTGCCCTCCACCTAAGCAAGCATTTTCACCCCCCAATTCGCCATGACAACCACCCTAAGCCATTTTTATGAAAAGCTCAACTCCATTGCCATGGAGGTAGTGCTGAAAATTTTCTCAGAGAGACCCCTCCAAATTGCTCCCAGAGACTCTTTGAGACCTCCTCCGCTCAAGCCAACAACTTTCNAACTTCTCTGCCCTCCACCTAAGCAAGCATTTTCACCCCCTCAATTCGCCATGACAACCACCCTAAGCCATTTTTATAAAAAGCTCACCTCCATTACCATGGAGGTAGTGCTAAAAAAATTCTCAGAGAGACCCCTCCAAATTGCTCCCAGAGACTCTTTGAGACCTCCTCCGCTCAAGCCAACAACTTTCCCCTAATGATTCCCACTGTGGAAGCTTAATTTTGAGCTCAAATTTCTTCCAAAAACTAGCATATAGCTCACCACACCTCCACAACCCATCAAACTCAAATTAAAATCACCCACACCTTCACCACAGTGAAAGAAGGNATGGAAGCTCAATTTTGAGCTCAAATTTCTTCCAAAAACTAGGATAGAGCTCACCACACCTCCACAACCCATCAAACTCAAATTAAAATCACCCACACCTTCACCACAGTGAAAGAAGTAAAAGCCCCATCAAATGCCCCTTCCAAGGAAACCCTAGCATAGATCTAGACTAACACCTAACATCGAGCTTGATAGAATTCATACCTAATCCTTTCACCACTACAAGGGGCTCAATACTTAGCCTCCTTGGACCTCCAAGAATGTGTCGAGCACCTCTGATTGAAGCTTCCCTTCTTAGAGCCAAGGTATTGATCTCCTCCTCTTCCGAAGCCTATTTTCACTCTCCATTTTTTTAGAGTTGAATTCATGACATCTTAACCGTCTTGATATGTTCAACTAATCAAGATGAGCATTTAAAAAAATTTCATTCAATTTGGTTAAGAAGTGAGAGAGATATCAAGCTTTGAAAATAGACGATTCTCGGGTTACACCATAGGAGACGATGAAGGAGCGTCGCTGGAACACGCGTGTATCAGATGGAGGGCTCTGGTTGCGCCGGATGGGAGCACGATTTGAAAAGGTGGGACACGTGGATGGTGGCATCGAACTGGAGTGCACCGCATGGAGCTTCAGAGAGGCCTAGGATGAGGTGGCATCTCGCTGTTTAAATAGAAAATTAGGGATTTTCCTATTTATTCAAATAGCCCAAACTTCAAAAATTCATATCTTGGTGTAGAAAAATCATAAAAATAAAATAAAAATACCCACTTNGAGAAGCCCCATCAAATCCCCCTTCCATAGAAACCCTAGCATAGATCTAGACTAACACCTGAAATCGAGCTTGATAGAATTCATACCTAATGTTTTCACCACTGCAAGGGGCTCAATCCCTAGCCTCCTTGGACCTTCAAGAATATGTCGAGCACCTCTGATTGAAGCTTCCCTTCTTAGAGCCAAGGTATTGATCTCCTCCTCTTCCCAAGCCTATTTTCACTCTCCATTTGTTTAGAGTTGATTTCATGACATCTTAATCGTTTTGATATGTTCTACTAATCAAGATGAGCATTTAAAAAAAATTCATTCAATTTGGTTAATAAGTGAGAGAGATATCAAGCTTTGAAAATAGACGGTTCTCGGGTTACACCATCGGGGACGATGAAGGAGCGTCGTTGGAACGCGTGTCTATCAGATGGAGGGCTCTGATTGTGTCGGATGGGAGCACGATTTGAAGAGGTGGGACACGTGGATGGCGGCATCAAACTGGAGTGCACCGCGTGGAGCTTCGAGGAGGCCTACGATGAGGTGGCGTCGCGCTGTTTAAATAGAAAAAAAGGGATTTTCCTATTTATTTAAATACCCCAAACTTCAAAAATTCATATCTTGGTGTAGAAAAATCATAAAAATAAAATAAAAATACCCACTTGCTCAGTGAATAGAGGAGAACAATGTGGAAATATTTTGAGGACCATTTGATGCATGTTTTATTTTTAATCAATTAAACATTTTTTTAGTCTTTTTATTCTCCATGCATATAGACATTTCACCATGGCTTGAAATTTTGGCATGTTGTTGCCTCTATCTTAAGTAACATTCCCTGATTTTTCCAAAGTCAGAGAAGTTCTTTTGATAGAGAGCCATATTTTTCAAGATTATGTCTATTATTTGCATAAATTAATCATAGTAATTAGCATGTTGCTTAGAAAATTCCAAAAAAATGTTAGAAGGTTTAAAGTGACCAGNTACCATGGCTTGAAATTTTGAAATGTTGTTGCCTCTATCTTAGGTAACATTCCCTGATTTTTCCAAAGTCAGAGAAATTCTCTTGACAGAGAGCCATATTTTTCAAGATTATGTCTATTATTTGCGTAAATTAATCATAGTAATTAGCATGTTGCTTAGAAAATTCCAAAAAAATGTTAGAAGGTTTAAAGTGACCAGAGAACCTTTTGAAAAGTGTTTCATGGGTTAAGTCATTAAGAATGCACTTAATTTCCACCAACCCTAAAACACAAAGTAAATTAATTTTGGGTAATACAAACATCTAAATGAATTGTTTTTTAATCTCCACTAAGATTTAAAGTTTAGAGAACTCTCCATAAAAATTTCAAAACTTTTGGAGCTCATTTAATAACTCAAATTGATTTTTCAAGTTAAATGATATTTTTGGCACTAAAATGATTTTTANCTTTGGAAAATGTTTCATGGGTTAAGTCATTAAGAATGCACTTAATTTTCACCAACCCTAAAACACAAAGAAAATTAATTTTGGGTAATACAAACATCTAAATGAATAGTTTTTTAATCTCCACTAAGATTCAAAGTTTAGAGAACTCTCCATAAAAATTTCAAAACTTTTGGAGCTCATTTAATAAAGCAAATTGATTTTTCAAGTTAAATGATATTTTTGGCACTAAAATGATTTTTAATAATTAAAATATAACTCAAAAAACTATAAAAATTGGTTTTTAGAAGTCCTCTATGGTCAGAGAAATTTTCTAAAAATAAATTTTAAATTAAAATAAAAATTCCACTTTCAAGCCTATTTTTAATATTTAAATAATTAAAAAATGATAAAAATCACAAAAAATAATAAAATTCTTGAAAATGTTCTAGATTGTTTTCTAAGAACTTAGGAAAAATTAGAATATTTTTTTTTATTTTCTAAGTAAATATATTTAATTTTGAAACTTAAAAAATATTTTTTAAAGGCTAAAATTGAATTTTCACTAAGGTAATTCCAATAAATCAAAGAAAAATTAGAAAAATGTAAAAATTGCTTCACTAAATTCTTTGACTTTAGGGATATTTTTAAAAAATATAAAACTTAATTTTCCACATTTAAAATATTTTATAATTAATAAACACTCCACAAATTAAAATAATTTTAATAATTCAAATAAAACTTAATAAATCATGAAATGTTGTCCAAATGATTCTCTAGTTTAGTTATACCTCTAGTGAAAATTTCAAGGGATTAGGCTTTTCCTTGGTCAAGTTATGGAATTTTCTTTAAAAAATCCTATTTTTGCATGAAAATAAATATGTAATTAAATTAAACTTTGAAAAAATCACATTTTCTCCTCTGATATCTTAATTGACCCACAAGTGAGGTGGGATAAATATTTCAAAGTCATTTAGATTAAATTTGATGAATTATGAAGTGATAGGGCCTTAGATGCAAAAATGTAATTTTGGAATATTAGCCTTAATAAAAATTTAGGCTTAAGTTAAAAAGGGAAATGGGTAATATTTGATCCTAATCAAAATATTTGGATGATTGAAACACAAGGAAATAATTGGTAGAAACCAATCTCATTTTTATTAATTAAAAGATGAATTTGTACTCTCCCTAAATTATTAAAGTTTGGAGGCCTAATAAATTAAATGATCCTAGACTTAGGGGAATGATTTTGGGTGTTGATAACTCATTAATTTAGTACCCATACTTTATGTTCAAATAACATTTAAGTTTTTTGAAAAAGAATCATTATCATCACTTAAAAATTTAACTTCTTTTGAAATACCCAAGATATCCACCTAGGTCTAAAGGGCTTAGTGGTGATCTAAGTTAAATCAAATTTGATTAAATGAGGATTAGAAAAGTGAACAAAGGTAAATTTAACACCTTTGAACACCACAAGCCCAAGTTAAAACTCAAATTTCCTAAGTGTTTTAATAACATTAACTTGTCCTTTTAAGGGTCATCACCAACATAATTTAAAAATTAAATCACAAGTGATAATTATCTTACTCATAAGGATAATTGAAACATAAATGTTCACTGAGCATTAAAAGTATTTTTATATGATGGATTTATTAACCAACATAATAAGTTTAAACGAGTTCAATACTTTTCACCAGGTAGTAAGAGGGAAGCATGCACCTGCTTTACCTCTGGACCTGCTGGATACCTCAGAGGTCTATTAAACTTAATATATTTTTCCTAGTAAAATCATCCTTAATCAAATTAATAAGGACCCACCAAGATATGATTTAGAGTGAGCTAGGTCACTAAAACTTTACTTTCTTGCTTCATATAAAATGCCTTCACATGCATTTTAAGTTTCAGGTGGTGGAACGAGAAGACTCGCTAGGTACACTTTTTATTGTTTATAGTATCGTCTTTCTTGTACTTTACAGTGATGTCACTCTACATGAAAACTAAGACTATCAGGATATCCACAAAACCAAAACCAAAACCAAAACTAAAATCAACCTAGATAAATATCACCTCCACAACATTCAAATTATAAAACAAATCAAAATTTAATCTCAAACATCACAAAAACCATAATTGCAACTAAATTAAGACGCCTCTATCAGATCATCGGCAATCCCTCGGAGAAGGTAACCTACGGTTGTTTATGAGGCTTCCCACAGTCAAAATGAAAGTACAAAACTCATTAAGTTAAGTTTGGTAAATTCATTTGGACTAATTAAATTTAATAGAAAATAGTGGTTCCCAAATGAGGGAACCGTAGGATCCTAACCGTTGTTTCTCTAATCAAGTTTAACATGCCCCATAAAAATTAAAGAACTTCAACCATAGAGCCACATCATTTGACATCATAACTTAACACCCTAGAAAACTCAAACTCGTCAAGGTAAGGAACCTGAAGCTAGCATGGTAAGCAGCATGACCATCTTCAAGAGCAAAACTTATCTTCCTCGGCTAAACCAATCCTTTCTTAGAAGTAAATAGATAAGCCATATGACTTTGAGGTAGTCTGCTTATGCAACATAAATCCTCACCCTATCTTTAGACCTTTGTATAGGTATTTTGTACAATATAAGCCCTAAATCTTCTTAGGATTCCGAGGTTGTCACTCATCGTAACCTAAATCCTTACATCTTTCAGGCTATTTATATGATCTTTTCACATGAATATAAGCCCTAAAAAAATAAAAATGGTAGGATGAAACATTTATATAATTTCTCCTCAAAATTGAAGCGAAATAATAGGATAGACTGGGAAGTCATCGAGGTTCTATTCCGGATCTATTACACCCCCCTAGTTCTTCCTCATTTGGATTCCAAATTAAAATGTTCCAAATTTGAACCAATCCCTTTCCACACCTCTTCGCCCGATCTCGTTAAAAAGTACTATCCTTTTTAAATCCTTGAAGATAATATTTCCTGATTTTTATCTAGAGTTTTCTTAGGTGACTTCGGTCATTTACAATGCAAGTAACTATTGGGGCTTGCCCTTATAGGAAGCTTTTCCAAACCCAGCATAATATAAACTTTGTTTAATTCTTCATATTAAATAAGGGAAACTGTTGGCAAATAAAACGATTTCACAGACCAAACGGACATCATACATTTCTTAGTTTATTTGGTCAAGCCTCACCCTCAAGTCTTATGTTTATCCTTTGGGATAGACACAAGATTTGAGATATAGTGCTCGTTTTTTTAGACTACAAAAAATATGAGGTCAGTTTGATTTCATATTTTTCTAAACTTAAACGTCCTTCTGAAGCGGGCGACGGGATTTTGATTCTGGTGACCGACAGCTTCTTACGGATAACTCCTCATCCTTTTAGTGTCGACAACCATTGAAAATTATTAATAATTGTCGGCAGTATTTAGTTAACAAGTTGCATGTTGGTTGCTGCCGACCGCCGGAATCAGAGTCCTGTCGCCCGCTTCGGAAAGACATGTTAATTTACATATGTATATATAGTTTTTAGAATAATATGAAATCAAACTAATTTACATACATGTCAATTCTTCTCGCTCCTCCACATGAAAGGTTAGCTTTGGCAATAAGTATATAATTTTGTAAGGAAATTAAGTTACACAAGTATATGAAGGTATAACTACCAAACCCCAAGTTATGACTTTATTGAGTCTTGGAAGATCTTAGTGGATAATTTTAGAAAAAAATATAGCAAGGTCAATTTGCCCTTCAAAATATCCAAGAGATTTCAAAGTGCTCAAGGCATGCCCCTGAACCACTTTGAAGATTTCTTAAAATATTTCGAGTTTATTTTGAACAATTCATATTGTTCTATTGACAATCCAAGGTTAAGCTAACATTATCACATTTCTCAAGGACACATGATGCTCTATTTATCTCAAAGCTAGGACACTCTATTAATTAATTGATATTTTAATTAAGAGTTATGTGGGTAGGTGCTTGACACGCCTACAAATTACCTACTTTTTCATATATATTTTATGCTCAATTTAATAAATTTTAATGATATTGCACTTTAAAGGAAAGAATTTTGCAAATTTTTTGTTTCATGTATAAAAAATAGATTTTTCAAGAAAATGAAGCAAAAATGGTGCAATTTGGAGTAAAAATGAGCAAGAAAGAAAATTCTAACTTGACACATATTATATGTCTTTCTATGCTTAATATACTTTACATTTCTCACATATTTTTGAAAAAAATTACACTTTAAATAAAGTTTGTTTTCATGCTTATTTTGTAGGTATATCTGTTAGGAGAGAAACACAGCTGAAACAGAGTCAAACGGAGCAAAACAGTAGAGTTGTTGCAGGGTGGCGCATGATGCGCCAAAATTTAGAGAACTGGCGGATGATGCTCTAATTTGGTGCCAGATGTGCTGGAGATAAATTTTTGCAGATTAAGGCAGTTTGGGATGAGTTTCTGTGTGAATTTTTAAAGGGACGCTTGTTCTAAACACCCTTTGAAGTGATTCAATGCATCTAGACACTTTGGAAGGTTCTTTTATGAAGGGATATGTCTCTTGGATCAATGGACATATATTTATAATTCAAAAGAGTTAACTTCTGGATAGAATTTTGGAGGGAATTTTGAATAATTTTTGAAGGGAGGTAGTTTCTAAAATAAAGGGGAGTCTAGTGCACGAAAAAGAGTTATGTGGGCTTAAGTTTTGTGTGTGTGTGTGGTGTGAGAGTGGGAGGATGGGCTTGGAGATTTTATTCAAGGATTGTAAGAGGAGAGGGAATGTGATCCCTGAAATTATAGCTGTGTGAAATCAATAAAGTTGGCTCCACTTTGTAGCGATGTAAAAAACCCGAATAGTATGTTTTACAACAGATGTTAATATTTCAATTGACCAAATCTACAAGTAAATTAATAACAGAGTAAAAAATCATCACAATTTATTTTATATTTTAAAATTCGCACATACAAATTATCTCTTTATTTCAACATATCTCAGACTAGGGAGAAAGAAAAATAAATCTACTCAGACCTCATGTGTAAGATATGACAAAATATGAATTTCATAAATAAAAAATAGTTTATACAACAATAATGAACAAACACTACTTATCTTTAACCCTTCCTCAAAGAAAATCTCTTGTAGCTTTTTATAGACTCTTTCTTTCTTTACAAGACTCTTGATTTTCTCTTCAAACATGAAGGGATGAAAAAATCTCTCACTTCTCTCCCTCTGTAATAACTCTTAGGAGAAATCACACTTAGACTCACCACATTAAACAATACACTCAATGGAACACTCAAGAAGACTCAATGACACACTAGTCACCCCTTTTTCTAACCAATTTTCACTCTAAATAAAGTATGATGTCAATTTTTCAAGAGTTATGTCCAATAACTCTTTAAAAATTGGCTAAATTCATCAAATCTTCTAGAAATTTTCCTAGCACCAAAATTGGCGTCGTCAACTCCCACTATGGTGCCGTCGGTGCCAGTGGTCTGAATAAATTCTTGTGCTCTCTACCAAATGGCGCCATCGGCGATCATTCTAGCACCATCGACACCCCCGCTATTTTGGACTCCTCCTTCATGTTAGCTCCATCAACGTCCTTGTTGGCACCGTCGGCATTGATTTTTTCTTCCGAAACGCCATTTTGACTCCAAATTCCATCCTTTTTGCTTCCTTTTTTATTCAAATGCTAAAACTCATCAACCTGCAATAAAACATGAAAAATACCTTCCATTAAAGTGCAATATCACCAAAAATGAAAATAAAATATATGTTTAAAAATGCATATATTTTTTGTGTATCAAAATCCCCAAAACTTAAATGTTAATTGTCCTCTAATAACTACCTTACTACATAAAAAAATATCACTTATAGTAAAGAATTTAACATCTAGATTTCCATATTTTAGTCTACTAAATATCATTGCATAAACTCTAGAGCTCTCACTTCCCTTCCAGTGAAGGCTAACTCTCGCTTTTGTTCTTAAACACTAAGATCAAATTGGAGATTTCTAAAGGTATAAGAATATCTAGCAGTCAAGTATAAGATTTATTATTATCTATTCTTTTCAAGAAAAATTGTAAATTGTTATATTATAGCCATTTAGAATATCCATATGAAAAAGAACTTCATAAAAACTTTATTAGTAAATATGCTAATACCTAAATACAATTTTAGAGAATGTAGTCAAGCCTTCTTCCTTAAGTGGATTCAAGTGAAGCCAATTTTTTATTAGGCATCTCCTCAGGCTTCTCCTCACATATTATTCTTTTATTTTCTTATTTTTTTTTTTTTCTTTTCTTTCAGTATTATTTTCAATCCTTTCTCTTCTTTTTTTTTTATGTGAGGATTACTATATTTGGATAGCCTTTAATGATTTTGAACTTCACTATCCCCTTCTTAAAGTTAAAAACTTTTCACATTCCTTCACTCTATAAATTCATATTAGCTTAAAAGATTTTTCATAAAGTTTTGTACTTTCCTTCTTACATGAAATTCTAAATTTCTTAATACTTCAAAAATACAAATGCCTTTACTAAAAATGGAAAAACATAGTCTTATTCACTCATATCAAATACCTTAATCTCTAGAATTAACATTTATTGTTGAAAGTTTTTACTTAAGCTTACTATATATTTAGAAACAAAAATATAGTTATCCAAAGTTAGGTTCTACTACCACAGGTCATGTTAAATTACAAAATTTTAAATCATAGCTCATTAAGGACAAATAAAAATAAGTTTCTTTCTTTTCTTTTTAAAAAGAATGAATTTTCTTCCCTCGAACTTAAATTTTTAAAAGATTAAGCTTGAAAAACTAAAAATATTGGGTGAAAGAAAATAGTTAATACATATAGAAATGACTTACTTGTTGAAGATTCTGATTTTGAAACTTAACTCTGAAATATTGTCGGTGCTAATATGAAAAGCTATAGGACTTAAAGCATTAAATAGTACATTTTATATAGATAAAAATATTTTCTAAGAAAGAGTTAACTAAAAATAAATATAATAAAGTACTAAAAAAAAATAACAATACTAAAATAAATCTCAATTCAACAACATGTCTATAGATTATACTTCAAACACAACGTCCAATACAAATCAAAGCTTCACATTTAACAAACTAAACAATAACAACAACAACAAAATGCAACAAACTATAAACTAAATAAAAGGTTAGAACTATAACTAAGCAGACATCTTCACTCATCCGGTTCTTCTTCTTCTATATCAAAGTTTTGCTTCTGATAAGGGTTAAAGATAGGCTGACTAAGAAACTGTACTGAGCAACATCATATTTAACCATAACATCATCATATGCAACATCATATTCAAACATTTGCTTTGTTAAATTATTGTTATGTGCATTCCTGGCCTCCAAATTTTTAATCCTGCTCTCCATCCTTAAAATATCTCCTTGTTGAATCATCATGTATTCCATAAGTTCCTGGAGAGTAGGGGTGCTAGAAATAGAAGGAATATTCCTACTCCTACTTCTCGTTCTCCATCCAACATGAGATTCATAGGTTTTAATTTTTGTTGGCCCAATATGTTTAAAAGGCTCGATCCTTTCCTCATCAATTCTAACATCAACTCCTGACTGCTCACATAATGTGAAAATCATGGTAGGGTGTGCTAATCCACAATTCATCTCACTCATAGCAATAGAACGAATGGTCTATAGATTATAGATCCAACATCTAGACTTCTCATCTGTTGGATACAAAAGTTTAAGATAGCCCTATCCTTAGTAACTTCACTATGGTGATTCGCAGGTATCATGGTGATAGATACAAAGTAATGTCAGGCCTTGAATATTACAGTTAACATAGAAGCAGGAAAGTTTACCTTAACATTATTCTTCACTTTCCAAGCTCCTCTTCCATCAGTAAGAAATGAAATAACTTCATCTAAAGCCTCATTTGTAGCAGAGAATGTGTTGTACTTATAGAGAAATGCTTCAAGCAACTGATAAAATTCATTAATGGTCCTCAAAGTGAATTCAACCATTTTACCACGAACATAGACATGGTCATCAAAAGTCTCCTTAAAATTTGCATAGAACTCCATGACTATACCAATAATAGCCTCAATAGTAAAGTAATAGAAATTTTCTAATTGCTGAGCAACAACTAATCTTTCAACTTCACCACCCGTATTTTTGAACCCTCAATCCGGAATTATTTTATTTGTATTCAATCGACTATTGAAATGAATGCTAGCTTTGTAGTTGATGATTTTTTTGTCATCAAATTCCAATTTTCTCTTTCTCTTGCTCATCCTTAGTTCCATTATAATCTTCAAAAGAAAAAAGAAAATTTGATAAAATCAAAATAAATTCTGAAAATTTCAAAAAGTACAATGTGGAATGTTTTAAACTTAAATTCACAAAGTAAGACTTCTTCACCAAAGGATTTTCTCAAAATCTCCTTAAAAATTTTAAAATTTTGGATCTCGACAATGTAGGAGAAATCCTTGGTGGAAATCAAAAAATTTTAGTTCAATGTGTAGCTCTTACTGAGAGAAGATGAAATTCAAACTCCTTTTATCTTATAATCCCTTTAAATCCAAACATTTTCAAGCCATAGGGGTGTAAACCAAAGTTGAATGTGATCGAAGGGGTAAAATCCAAATAAATTCTGAAAATTTCAAAAATTTCAATGTGGAATGCTCTAAGCTTAAATTCACAAAATAAGACTTCTTCACCAAAGGATTTTCTCAATATCTCCTTAAAATTTTTAAAATTTTGGATCTCGACAATGTAGGAGAAATCCTTGGAGGAAATCAAAAAATTTTAGTTCAATGTGTAGCTCTTACCAAGAGAAGATGAAATCCAAACTCCTTTTGTCTTCTAATCCCTTTAATTTCAAGCATTAGCAAGCCCTAGGGGTGTAAACCGAAGTTTGAAGGTGACCGAAGGGGTAAAAATGGCGTTTCGCAAAAAATTCAAGGTATTTAAGGATTTTTGGTTCTCAGGTGCCATCGGCACCAGCACCAAAAATAAAAATTTTCATAATTTTTGCACATCAGTTATTTCAAATTCCCTTCAACTTCTAATTAGTCTTTTTAAACACTAATATTCATTCTTAAATAATCCACAAACAAATGCTTTTACAAACAACACAAAACCAACTTTTATATATGAATTTCCAAATTTTTACAAACACATACTTTTAATCACACTAAGACATACATAAAGCAAATCACATTATCATTCAGCAACAAAATCAAGCCACAACACTAGAACGTTGAAAACTAAACTATACATACAATAAAACTTATAGGAGTTTTAAAGCAAAGAAAATCCAACACAATTACATTAAAAACATAATTAATTTTAAATAATGGGAAGTCCAACTTCATCAATTACTCCTATTCATCTAAAGTACTGTCTCCTCCTTTAATATCTCCTATATTTTGGTAATGTGCGTAAAAATTTTAAAAGGGTCAGTATGGGAATTGATCAGTTGAATTTTCATCGATCCATTCATTCTTCTTAAACCTCTGCACCAAACCTGGTTCAATTTGACTTGTATGATCAAAGTGTTCTTTCATCCTGCAATCTAAGTGATCAAAAAGGTAAGTAAGATTTCATATTGCAACCATGATATTCTGAAGTTCTCTTTCTATTTTGTTTATTTTCTTCTCCAAAACTTGTGAACTTCCAACTATACAAGGCATGAAGGGTGTCAAAGCATGTGATGATTGATCCCAGATAATATTCAATGCTTCATTTCCATTCCCAAAATAGTTTCCATCAATAGGATCCATGGGCTCCTAGTGTATTAACACTTTCTCCCAACTTTCATATGGTACTTAAGATTGACTACAAAGTAAGAAGATCACAGAAGGATGCTCCAGTACATATATATTACCATTAATTATAATACCCAAAATAGATTTAAAAATAATTGATCCTACACTAATGGGCTTTCCCATTTGAATGCAATAGTTTAAAATTGTACTTTCTTTTGTAACTTTACTAATTATCATTGCAGGGAGAAGTTTTGTAGAGATGAAGAAATTCCAATGTTTAGATATTGGATTCAGCAGTGAAGCGGAGAAACTAACATACCCTTCATCTCTCATTTCCCAATTATCACTTTCATCCGCCAGAAATTGTTATACATCATACATCAAATCCTTTGTTGGTATAAAATTCATATAATTATAGATCGACATGCTTTCTATCACAAAAATATCATTAATTTGTGATGGAGTGAATGGTACGCCCTTACCTCAAATGAAGACGACTCCTTGGTTAATTCCATGTAGGTTAGCGTAGAATTCCTTTACCACTGGAACAACTACATCTGTGGTAGTATAGCATAGAACTTTCAATGTCACTGTACTATGAATTCCTCAATCTGTGGACTTGGATTACACAATCCATGATTGACAAAGCCTCTCTCCTTGATAAGTTTCTTCTTCATTCTAAACTGATGAACTTTCTTTGATTGAAAACCCCATATCTTGAAGTGTTTCTGGAATTGGAAGCCATGTATTTCAAAATCTTGAAGTTTCTCATAGTCCAAAATGGTTTTCATGCCTTTAAAAAGATCTTAAGGCAGTTATTTTGAAGTGCAATCCTGCCAAAGTCCGCCAAAACCTTCCTAAACCGCCGAAATCACACTGTGCGTTATTGGAGCCTCCGATGGCACTATCGACACCATGACTCTGTGGAAGGGTGCCATTGGTGCCAAAGTCATAGTTGCGTCCATTTTATCTTTGTTTCAATTCATTTCCAAATTTTCATCCAATACCAATATTTGTCTTGATTTATGATATTAAAGATTGTGTAGGATTCTATGGTGTTATTATTTCCTAGTACTTAGAACAATTATTAAACAAAATACTAAGATATATAGATATATATGTATGTATATGGGTTGCCTCCCATAAAGCACTTAGTTTAACGTCGTCAGCCCGATGTACTAATGTTTATTCAGGATGACTCAACATCAAAATTTCTATAAATTGTGGCATGTGCCCTTCATAATAATGTTTCATATGATGCCCCTTTAATTTTAAATATCTTTCAAGTTTTAGGATCTTTAATTACAACAGTTCCATAATGATATACTTTGATCACATTGAATAGTACAAACCATCTCGATTTCAGTATTCTTGATAATAATCTCAATCTAGTACTATTTAATAGAACCTCTTGTCCAGGTTCAAAGTTATCTTTTATAATCTTCCGATCATGGCATATTTTCATTTTCTCTTTATAGATTTTTGCATTATCATATGCTTCATTTCTAATCTCCTAAGTTCATTGGGTTGCAATAAGCTTTTCTCACTAGCATCCTTTAGATTAAAATTAAATTTCTTAATTGTCAAAAAAGCTTTATGTTCTAACTCTACTGGTAAGTGACATGTTTTACCAAAAATAAATCTATATGGGGACATTCCAATAGGAGTCTTATGAGCAGTTATGTATTCCCATAGTGTAGCACCAAATCTAGCAGACCAATCCAATTTATAAGGATTTACAACTTTTTCTAAAATTCTCTTTATTTCATGATTTCATATTTCTACTAGACAACAAGTTTGGGGATGATAAGCAATAGAGAATCTATGCATAATATTATATATTCTAATCAATTTCTCGATCCTCTTATTCTTAAAATGGGATCCTCCATCTGTAATAATCACTCTCGGCATTTTATATCTTGTAAAAAATGTTTTTATTTAAAAATTTTGAAACACTTCGAGCATCAGTGATGTTGTGAGATCAAGAACCGTTACATATAGACTCGGTGCAAAGAAAATTCTTTTTATTGCTTCTTCTTCTTCAAGGTACAAATTTTCAACTCCTAAAATAGGATATACCATGTGGTCCATGTCTTGTCGATCTTTATCTAGGTGTGTATAAAGAATTAAAGCTAGGTGTGTATACAGAATTAAAAACTGAAATTCCTCTCCATATTTATCCATGTGGTCCATATCTTGTCGATCATTTTCTTCAAGTCTTTTAATTCATTTGTTTTGATTTCATGTTTGAGTCCGAGTAAATCCTAATGTAATCTTATTCTATATAGTAACAAATGCCTCCACAATCCCTTGTGTCGTATCGACTGCTACCGATTTCAGTTTTCCAATATCAAGCTTTTGTTTCTGTTCTGTTGATTTCACTTTTTCCTTAGTTTCATGTCATTGTCGGGTTTTAAATTCCAAAATAGGTGACTCTCCCTCTGCTTCTTCTTTATTGATAATTGCTAACAACAGACCATTCTACAATAATTGAACATGTGTCAGATCAAAGTCAAAATGAATTACTGACCCTATGTCGATGCATTGGCGGTTCAATGCCAAACATACACCATCTCAGAAATAGAACAAAAGTCTATTGTTTAAAATTTCTCCTACAAGTGACAGGTTAATGTAAAAATGTTAGACCTAGTTTTTAGATAAATTAATGTGAATGTCGAGAAATTTTTTTGCAAATTCAATCAATTTGTTTTAAGATGTCATGCTCTCAAACACCTATTTGATAAGCAAGAAGGAAATCTCAAGCAGACACCATTGAAAAAAGTTTAAACACATTTTATTATTATTTTCCAAGTTTACAAATGAGTCATTATTTTTCATGTTGCATAATACGCGCTGTGTGCTTTTCCCAGCACACCACACCTATTAGGGGTCCGTTTCTTGACCTCACTTTTGGTTGATGTTTAGTTTTCATTCTTTACTTGCGTAGGGTCTAGCCATAGGATTTTCTTGTTGACTATTCCTAGAAAACTAGAAAAGTAACCCTCACTTTTGGTTGATGTTTAGTTTTTGTTCTTTTCCCAGCACACCACACCTACTAGGGGTCCATTAGAAACTCTAAACTCTTCTTTGCTCAACTTGAAGTTTCATATACTGGTCCTACCTCTAGCACTTAGTAGGTGGGGCCAATATGAGGGAGCTCAAGATGAGTCCCCAAAGGACAGTTTGACATTAGGGTTAGCCCTGGGTGTTGGTCTGGAGCTATTTCACTCACCTATACTCACTCTCACACATAATCACTCACAATCCTAAAATCCAAAATTTTTGACTTTGACCCCTTGATCTGTTGAGAGACTCATGTAGATGGTCCCCTAGACCCACTAGCCCTAGGCTAGGGGTTTCTCTAAGACCAGTACATAGAAGACCCAAATGAGGATTCCATTGGTCCATAGCTCATACATGGTGGTTGACACTCCAATTCTACCAAAAATATTCAATTTTACCTTTTACCCCCAAACCTACCCAAATTACCTAAACACCCCCAAATCCCAAATTTGGCCAAAATTTCCCAATTCACTCAAAATACCCAAATTTATTTAAAAATCATTTTAAACCATTTAAAAATATTCAAATTAGCCAAATCCACCAAAAAATTTCAAATTTACCAAAATATCCCCAAAATTACCAAAATTAGAAAAATACCCTTGGCACCCCAAACTTTTCCAAAGCCTCCAAAATCACTTCAAATGTCTCTAAAATAAATTTTAACCCTCTAATTAATTTCAAATTGGCCATTTTGACCATTTTGAACAAAACCCCCAAATTAATTGTAAGGGACCAATTTCCCCAAATTCACCTTAAATGTCCATCAATTTGGTCCCAATTTCCCTCAATTTAAATTATAAACTCAAATTCACCCTTAATATGACTAATCTAAACCAAAACCAAGCCTAATTGTCCCATGCTTTGAGCTCAATTTTGATCTAAGTCAAACTTTCAATTTTGACCCTATGACTTAATCCCACCAAATTGAATCCCATCGCCTACTCAATTTGCTCTAATTTAAATCCTAAACTCTTCATAACAGTCCTAAACACCAAATTAAACCTTCAGTTGGCCTTGGTGAAGCCTCAATTTCATTTAATATTAACCCAAGTAAAAAAATCTCCAAATTTCCCTTAAATTGGCTATGCCCACAAATTCCACCAAATTGAATACCTTAACCCCAAAATTGGCACCCAATTTATGTTGAAAACTCTTCATGACATTCCTATTAACCATTTCTAAACGTCAATTTGGACTTAGACCAACCTAGACCCAAATCTAGCCCAACATGCCCAAATTGACCAAAATCCTTCAAATTGAGCTTCAAATTAGACTCAAAATCATTTCAATCCTTCACCAAAAATATTTATTGCAATCATCTAATAATGTTGATCAATAAATTGGGCTCAAAGTCATGGCTAGCCTAACCCAAACCAAACTTTTAGCCATTTGGACCCAAATTGGACCCATGCACCAAAATTAACNAATTATTTTCTAAGAACTTAAGAATAATTAGAATATTTTTTTTTATTTTCTAAGTGAATATATTTAATTTTGAAACTTAAAAAATATTTTTTAAAGGCTAAAATTGAATTTTCACTAAGGTAATTCCAATAAATCAAAGAAAAATTAGAAAATTGTAAAACTTGCTTCACTAAATTCTTTGAATTTATGGAGATTTTTAAAAAATATAAAACTTAATTTTCCACATTTAAAATATTTTATAATTATTAAACACTCCACAAATTAAAATAATTTTAATAATTCAAATAAAACTTAATAAATCATGAAATTTTGTCCAAATGATTCTCTAGTTTAGTTATACCTCTAGTGAAAATTTCAAGGGATTAGGCTTTTCCTTGGTCAAGTTATGGAAGTTTCTTTAAAAAATCCTATTTTTGCATGAAAATAAATATGTAATTAAATTAAATTTTGAAAAAATCACATTTTCTCCTTTGATATCTTAATTGACCCACAAGTGAGGTGGGATAAATATTTCAAAGTCATTTAAATTAAATTTGATGAATTATGAAGTGATAGGGCCTTAATAAAAATGTAATTTTGGAATATTAGCCTTAATAAAAATTTAGGCTTAAGTTAAAAAGGGAAATGGGTAATATTTGATCCTAATCAAAATATTTGGATGATTGAAACACAAGGAAAGAATTGGTAGAAACCAATCTCATTTTTATTAATTATAAGATGAATTTGTACTCTCCCTAAATTATTAAAATTTTGAGGCCTATTAAATTAAATGATCCTAGACTTAGGGGAATGATTTTGGGTGTTGATAACTCATTAATTTAATACCCATACTTGATGTTCAAATAACATTTAAGTTTTTTGAAAAAGAATGATTATCATCACTTAAAAATTTAACTTCTTTCGAAATACCCAAGATATCCACCTAGGTCTAAAGGGCTTAGTGGTGATCTAAGTTAAATCAAATTTGATTAAATGAGGATTAAAAAAGTGAACATAGCTAAATTTAACACCTTTGAACACCACAAGCCCAAGTTAAAACTCAAATTTCCTAAGTGTTTTAATAACATTAACTTGTCCTTTTAAGGGTCATCACCAACATAATTTAAAAATTAAATCACAAGTGATAATTATCTTACTCATAAGGATAATTGAAACATAAATGTTCACTGAGCATTAAAAGTATTTTTATATGATGGATTTATTAGCCAACATAATAATTTTAAATGAGCTCGAGACTTTTCACCAGGCAGTAAGAGGGAAGCATGCACCTGCTTTACCTCTGGACCTGCTAGATACCTCGGAGGTCTATTAAACTTAATAAATTTTTCTTAGTAAAATCATCCTTAATCAAATTAATAAGAACCCACCAGGATATGATTTAGAGTGAGGTAGGTAACTAAAACTTTACTTTCTTGCTTCATATAAAATGCCCTCACATGCGTTTTAAGTTTCAGGTGGTGGAACGAGAAGACTCGCTAGGTACACTTTTTACAATTTGTAGTACCGTCTTTCTTGTACTTTACTTTCTTTCATGTTTTCAAAACACAAACTTGCATGCTAAACAGTGATGTCACTCTACATGAAAACTAAGACTATCAGGATATCCACAAAACCAAAACCAAAACCAAAACTAAAATCAACCTAGATAAAAATCACCTCCACAACATTCAAATTATTAAACAACTCAAAATTTAATCACAAACATCAAAAAAACCACAATTGCAACTAAATTAAGACGCCTCTATCAGTTCATCAGGAATCCCTCGGAGAAGGTAACCTACGGTTGTTAACGAGGCTTCCCACAGTCAAAATAAAAGTACAAAACTCATTAAGTTGAGTTTGGTAAATTCATTTGGACTAAGTGAATTTAATAGAAAATAGTGGTTCCAAAATGAGGGAACCGTAGGATCCTAACCGTTGTTTCTCTAATCAACTTGAACATGCCCCATAAAAATTTAAGAACTTCAACCATAGAGCCACATGATTTGACATCATAACTTAACACCCTAGAAAACTCAAACTCGTCAAGGTAAGGAGGTTGAAGCTAGCATGGTAAGCAGCACGACCATCTTCAAGAGCAAAACTTATCTTCCTCAGCTAAACCAATCCTTTCTTAGAAGTAAATAGATAAGGCATATGACTTTGGGAAGTCTGCTTATGCAACATAAATCCTCACCCTATCTTTAGACCTTTGTATAGCTCTTTTGTACAATATAAGCCTTAAATCTTCTTAGGATTCTGAGGTTGTCGTTCTTCGTAACCTAAATCCTTACATCTTTCAGGCTATTTATATGATCGTTTCACATGAATATAAGCCCTAAAAAAATAAAAATTTGTAGGATGAAACATTTAAATAATTTCTCCTCAAAATTGAAGCCAAACAATAGGATAGACTGGGAAGTCACCAAGGTTCTCCTCCGTATCTATTACACCCCCTAGTTCTTCCTCATTCGGATTCCAAAACAAAATATTTTAAATTTGAACCAATCCCTTTCCACACCTCTTTGCCCGGTCTCCTTAAAAAGTACTATCCTTTTGAAATCCTTGAAGATATATTTCCTGATTTTTATCTAGAGTTTTCTTAGGTGACTTCGGTCATTTAGAATGTAAGTAACTATAGGGGCTTACCCTTATATGAAGCTTTTCCAAACCCAGCTTAATATAAACCCTGTTTAATTCTTCTTATTAAATAAGGAAAATTGTTTTCAAATAAAACGATTTCGCAGACCAAACGGACATCATACATTTCTTAGTTTATTTGGTCAAGCCTCACCCTCAAGTCTTATGTTTATCCTTTGGGATAGACACAGGATTTGAGGTATAGTGCTCTTTTATTTAAACTACAAAAAATATGAGGTCAGTTTGATTTTATTTTTTTCTAAACTTAAACGTCCTTCTGAAGCGGGCGACGGGATTTCGATTCCGGTGACCGACAGCTTCTTACGGATAACTCCTCAACTTTTTAGTGTCGACAACCATTGAAAATTATTAATAACTGTCGGCACTATTTAGTTAACAAGTTGCTTGTTGGTTGCTGTCGGCCGCCGGAATCAGAGTCCTGTCGCCTGCTTCGAAAAGGCATGTTAATTTAAATATGTATATATAGTATTTAGAATAATATGAAATCAAACTAATTTACATACATGTCAATTCTTCTCGCTCCTCCACATGAAAGGTTAGCTTTGGCAATAAGTATATAATTCTGTAAGGAAATTAAGTTACACGAGTAGATGAAGGTATAACTACCAAACCCCAAGTTATGACTTTATTGAGTCTTAGAAGATCTTAGTGGAAAATTTTAGAAAAAAATATAGCAAGGTCAATTTGCCCTTCAAAATATTCAAGAGATTTCAAAGTGCTCAAGGCATGACCCTGAACTACTTTGAAGATTTCTTAAAATATTTTAAGTTTATTTTGAACATATCATATTGTTCTATTGACAATCCAAGGTTAAGCTAAAGTTATCACATTGCTCAAGGACACATGATGCTCTATTTATCTCAAAGCTAGGACACTCTATTAATCAATTGATATTTTAATTAAGAGTTATGTGGGTAGGTGCTTGACACTCCTACAAATTACCTACATTTTCTTATATATTTTATGCTCAATTTAATAAATTTTAATGATATTACACTTTAAAGGAAAGAATTTTGCAAATTTTTGGTTTCATGTATAAAAAATGGATTTTTGGAGAAAATGAAGCAAAAATGGTGCAATTTGGAGTAAAAACGAGCAAGAAAGAAAATTCTAACTTGGCACATATTATATGTCTTTCTATGCTTAATCTACTTTACATTTCTCACATGTTTTTGAAAAAAATTACACTTTAAATAAATGTTGTTTTCATGCTTATTTTGTAGGTATATCTGTTAGGAGAGAAACACAGCTGAAACAGAGCGAAACGAGGTGAAACGGAGCTTAAACGGATTCAAACGGAGCATAACAGTCGAGTTGTTGCAGGGTGGCGCATGATGCGCCAAAATATAGGGAACTGGCGAATGATGCGTTGATTTGGTTCCAGATGTGCTGGAGATAAATTTTTGCAGATTAAGGCAGTTTGGGATGAGTTTTTGTGTGAATTTTTAAAGGGATGCTTGTTTTAAACACCCTCTGGAGTGATTCAATGCATCTAGACACTTTGGAAGGTTCTTTTATGAAGGGATATGTCTCTTGGATCAATGGACATATATTTTGAATTCAAAAGAGTTGACTTTTAGATAGAATTTTGGAGGGAATTTTGAATACTTTTTGAAGGGAGGTAGTTTCTAAAATAAAGGGGAGTCTAGTGCACGAAAAAGAGTTGTGTGGGCGTAAGTTTTGTGTGTGTGTGTGGCGTGAGAGTGAGAGGATGGGCTTGGAGATTTTATTCAAGAATTGTAAGAGGAGAGGGAATGCAATCCCTGAAATTATAGTTGCGTAAAATCAATAAAGTTGGCTCCACTTTACAGTGATGTCAAAAACCCGGATAGTATGTTTTACAACAGATGTTAATATTTCTAATGGCCAAATCTACAAGTAAATTAATAACAGAGTAAAAAATCATCACAATTTATTTTATATTTTAAAATTGGCACATACAAATTATCTCTTCATTTCAACATATCTCAGACTAGGGAGAAAGAAAAAGAAATCTACTTAGACCTCATGTGGAAGATATCACAAAATATTAATTTCATAAATAAAAAAAAGTTTATACAACAATAATGAACAAACACTACTTATCTTTAACTCTTCCTCAAAGAAAATCTCTTGTATCTTTTTATGGACTCTTTCTTTTATTACAAGACTCTTGATTTTCTCTTCAAAGATGAAGGGGTGAAAAAATCTCTCACTTCTCTCCCTCTATAACAACTCTTAGGAGAAATCACACTTAGACTCACCACATTAAACAATACACTCAACGGAACACTCAAGAAGACTCAATGACACACTAGTCCCCCTTTTTTCTAACCAATTTTCACTCTAAATAAAGTATGATGTCAATTTTTCAAGAGTTATGTCCAATAACTCTTCAAAAATTGGCTAAATTCATCGAATCTTCTAGAAATTTTCCTAGCACCGAAATTGGCGTCGTCGACACCCACTATGGTGTCGTCGGTTCCAGTGGTCGGAATAAATTCTTGTGCTCTCTATCAAATGGCGCCATCGGCGATCATTCTAGCACCGTTGACACCCCCGCTATTTTGGACTCCTTCATGTTAGCGCCATCAACGTCCTTCCTGACACCATCGGCATTGAGTTTTTCTTCTGAAACGCCATTTTGACTCCAAATTCCATCTTTTTTGCTTTCTTTTTTATTCAAATACTAAAACTCATCAACCTGCAATAAAACATGAAAAATATCTTCCATTAAAGTGCAATATCACCAAAAATGAAAATAAAATATATGTTTAAAAATGCATATATTTTTTGTGTATCAAAATCCCCCAAACTTAAATGTTACTTGTCCTCAAATAACTACTTTACTACATAAAAAATATGACTTATAGTATAGAATTTAACATCTAGATTTTCATATTTTAGTCTGCTAAATATCATTGCATAAACTCTAGAGCTCTCACTTCCCTTCCAGTGAAGGCTAACTCTCGCTTTTGTTCTTAAACACTAAGATCAAATTCGAGATTTCTAATGGTATAAGAATACCTAACAGTCAAGTCTAAGATTTATTATTATCTATTCTCTTTAAGAAAAATTGTAAATTGTTATATTAAAGCCACTTAGAATATCCATATAAAAAAGAACTTCATAAGAACTTTATTAGTAAATATGCTAATACCTAAATACAATTTTAGAGAATGTAGTCAAGCCTTCTTCCTTAAGTGGATTCAAGTGAAGCCAATTTTTTATTAGGCATCTCCTCAGGCTTCTCCTCACATATTATTCTTTTATTTTCTTATTTTTTTTCTTTTTCTTTTTTTTTTCAGGATTATTTTCAATCATTTCTCTTCTTTTTTTTATGTGAGGATTAATATATTTGGATAGCGTTTAATGATTTTGAACTTCACTATCCCCTTCTTAATGTTAAAAACTTTTCACGTTCCTTCACTTTATAAATTCATATTAGCTTAAAAGATTTTTCATAAAGTTTTATTCTTTTCTTCTTACATGAAATTCTAAATTTCTTAATACTTCAAAAATACAAACGCCTTTACTAAAAATGGAAAAACATAGTCTTATTCACTCATATCAAATACCTTAATCTCTAGAATTAACATTAATTATTGAAAGTTTTTACTTAAGCTTACTACATATTTAGAAACAAAAAATATTGTTATCCAAAGTTAGGCTCTACAACCACAGGTCATGTTAAATTACAAAATTTTAAAATATAGCTCAATAAGGACAAATAAAAATAAGTTTCTTCTTTTCTTTTTAAAAAGAATGAATTTTTCTTTCCTCAAACTTAAATTTTTTAAAGATTTAGCATGAAAAACTGAAAATATTAGGGTGAAAGAAAACAGTTAATACATATAGAAATGACTTACTTGTTGAAGGTTCTGATTTTGAAACTTAACTCTGAAATATTGTTGGTGCTAATATGAAAAGTTATATAACTTAAAACATTAAATAGTACATTTTATATAAATAAAAATATTTTCTAAGAAAGAGTTAACTAAAAATAAATATAATAAAGTACTAAAAACAATAACAATACTAAAATAAATCTCAATTCAACAACATCTCTATAGATTATACTTCAAACACAACGTTCAATACAAATCAAAGTTTCACATTTAACAAACTAAACAATAACAACAACAACAAAATGCAACAAACTATAAACTAAATAAAAGGTTAGAACTATAACTAAGCAGACATCTTCACTCATCCTCTTCTTCTTCTTCTATATCAAAGTTTTGCTTCTGATAAGGGTTAAAGATAGGTTGACTAAGAAACTGTACTGAGCAACATAATATTTAACCATAGCATCATCATATGCAACATCATATTCAAACATTTGGTTTGTTAAATTATTGTTATGTGCATTCCTGACCTCCAAATTTTCAATCCTGCTCTCCATCCTTAAAATATCTCCTTGTTGGATCATCATGTATTCCATAAGTTCCTGGAGAGTAGGGGTGCTAGAAGTAGAAGGAATATTCCTACTCCTACTTCACGTTCTCCATCCAACATGAGATTCATAGGTTTTAATGTTTGCTGGCCCAATATGTTTAAGAGGCTCGATCCTTTCCTCATCAATTCTAACATCAACTCCTGACTGCTCACATAATGTGAAAATCATGGTAGGGTGTGCTAATCCACAATTCATCTCACTCATAGCAATAGAACGAATGGTCTATAGATTATAGATCCAACATCTAGACTTCTCATCTGTTGGATACAAAAGTTTAAGATAGCCCTATCCTTAGTAACTTCACTATGGTGATTCGCAGGTATCATGGTGATAGATATAAAGTAATGTCAGGCCCTGGATATTACATTTAACATAGAAGCAGGAAAATTTACCTTAACATTATTCTTCACTTTCCAAGCTCCTCTTCCATTAGTAAGAAATGAAATAACTTCATCTAAAGCCTCGTTTGTAGCAGAGAATGTGTTGTACTTACAGAGAAATGCTTCAAGCAACTGATAAAATTCATTAATGGTCCTCAGGGTGAATTCAACCATTTTACCACGAACATAGACATGGTCATCAGAAGTCTCCTTAAAATTTGCATAGAACTCCATGACTATACCAATAATAGCCTCAATAGTAAAGTAATAGAAATTCTCTAATTGTCGAGCAACAATTAATCTTTCAACTTCACCACCNCTCTAATTGTCGAGCAACAATTAATCTTTCAACTTCACCACCCGTATTTTTGAACCCTCAACCGGAACTATTTTATTTGTATTCAGTCGACTATTGAAATGAATGCTAGCTTTGTAGTTGATCATTTTTTTGTCATCAAATTCCAATTTCCTCTTTCCATTGCTCATCCTTGGTGCCATTGTAATCTTCAAAAGAAAAAAGAAAATTTGATAAAATCCAAATAAATTCTGAAAATTTCAAAAATTACAATGTGGAATGTTCTAAACTTAAATTCATAAATTAAGACTTCTTTACCAAAGGATTTTCTCAAAATCTCCTTAAAAATTTTAAAATTTTGGATCTCAATAATGTAGGAGAAATCCTTGGTGGAAATCAAAAAATTTTAGTTCAATGTGTAGCTATTATTGAGAGAAGATGAAATTCAAACTCCTTTTATCTTCTAATCCCTTTAAATTCAAACGTTTGCAAGCCATAGGGGTGTAAACCAAAGTTTGAAGGTGAACAAAGGGGTAAAAATGGCATTTTTCAAAAAATTCAAGGTATTTAAGGATTTTTGGGTCTCAGGTGCCATCGGCACCAGCGCCAAAAATAAAAATTTTCATAATTTTTGCACATCAGTTATTTCAAATTCCCTTTAACTTCTAATTAGTCTTTTTAAACAATAATATTCATTCTTAAATAATCCACAAACAAATGCTTTTATAAACAACAGAAAACCAACTTTTATATATGAATTTCCAAATTTTTACAAACACATACTCTTAATCACACTAAGACATACATAAAGCAAATCACATTATCATTCAGCAAAAAAATCAAGCCACAACACTAGAACATTGAAAACTAAACTATACATACAATAAAAGTTATAGGAGTTTTAAAGCAAAGCAAATCCAACACAATTACATTAAAAACATAATTAATTTTAAATAATGGGAAGTTTAATATCTTCAATTACTCCTCTTCATCTACAGTACTGTCTCCTCCTTTAATATTTCCCATAGACTGGTAATGTACGTACAAATTTTAAAAGGGTCAGTAGGGGAATTGATCAGTTGAATTTTTATCGATCCATTCATTCTTCTTAAACCTCTGCACCAAACCTGCTTCAATTTGACTTGTATGATCAGTGTTCTTTCATCCTGCAATCTAAGTGATCAAAAAGGTAAGTAAGATTTCATATTGCAACCATGATATTCTGAAGTTCTCTTTCTATTTTCTTTATTTTCTTCTCCAAAACTTGTGAACTTCCAACTATACAAGGCATGAAGGGTGTCGAAGCATGTGATGATTGATCCAAGATAATATCCAATGCTTCATTTCCATTCCCAATATAGTTTCCATCAATAGGATCCATGGGCTCCCAGGGTATTAACACTTTCTCCCAACTTTTATATGGTACTTGAGATTGACTACAAAGTAAGAAGATCACAGAAGGATGCTCCAGTACATATATATTACCATTAATTATAATACCCAAAATAGATTTAAAAATAATTGATCCTACACTAATGGGCTTCCCCATTTGAATGCAATAGTTTAAAATTGTACTGTCTTTTGTAACTTTACTAATTTTCAGTACAGGGAGAAGTTTTGCAGAGATGAAGAAATTCCATTGTTTAGATATTGGATTTAGCAGTGAAGCAGAGAAACTAACATACCCTTCATCTCTCATTTCCCAATTATCACTTTCATCCGCCAGAAATTGTTATACATCATACATCATATCCTTTGTTAGTATAAAATTCATATAATTATAGATCGACATGCTTTCTATCAAAAAAATATCATTAATTCGCGATGGAGTGAATGGTACGCCCTTACCTCGAATGAAGACGACTCCTTGGTTAATTCCATGTAGGTTAGCGTAGAATACCTTTACCACTGGAACAACTACTGCTGTGGTAGTATAGCATAAAACTTCCAATGTCACTGTACTATGAATTCCTCAATCTGTGAACTTGGATTACACAATCCATGATTGACAAAGCCTCTCTCCTTGATAAGTTTCTTCTTCATTCAAAACTGATGAACTTTCTTCGATTGAAAACCCCATATCTTGAAGTGTTTCTGGAATTGGAAGCCATGTATTTCAAAATCTTGAATTTTCTCATAGTCTAAAATGGTTTTCATGCCTTTAAAAAGACCTTAAGGCAGTTATTTTAAAGTACAGTCCTGCCAAAGTCCGCCAAAACCTTCCTAAACCGCCGAAATCACACTGGGCGTTATCGGAGCCTCCGATGGCACTATCGGCGCCATGGCTCTGTGGAAGGGTGCCATTGGTGCCAAAGCCATAGTTGCGTCCATTTTATCTTTGTTTCAACTCATTTCCAAATTTTCATCCAATACCAATATTTGTCTTGATTTATGATATTAAAGATTGTGTAGGATTCTATGGTGTTATTATTTCCTAGTACTTAGAACAATTATTAAACAAAATACTAAGATATATAGATATATATGTATGTATATGGGTTGCCTCCCATAAAGCACTTAGTTTAACGTCGTCAGCCCAATGTACTAATGTTTATTCAGGATGACTCAACATCAAAATTTCTATAAATTGTGGCATGCGCCATTCATAATAATGTTTCATATGATGCCCTTTAATTTCAAATATCTTTCCAGTTTTAGGATCTTTAATTACAACAGTTCCATAATGATATGCTTTGATCACATTGAATTGTACAAACCATCTAGATTTCAGTATTCTTGGAAATAATCTCAATCTAGTATTATTTAATAGAACCTCTTGTCCAGTTTCAAAGTTATTTTTTATAATCTTCCAATCATGGCATATTTTCATTTTCTCTTTAAAGATTTTTGCATTATCATATGCTTCATTTCTAATCTCCTCAAGTTCATTGAGTTGCAATAATCTTTTCTCACCAGCATCCTTTAGATTAAAATTAAATTTCTTAATTGTCAAAAATGCTTTATGTTCTAACTCTACTGGTAAGTGACATGTTTTACCAAAAATAAATCTATATGGGGACATTCCAATAGGAGTCTTATGAGCAGTTATGTATGCCCATAATGTAGTATCAAATCTAGTAGACCAATCCAATTTATAAGGATTTACAACATTTTCTAAAATTCTCTTTATTTCATGATTTGATATTTCTGCTAGACAACTAGTTTGGGGATGATAAGCAATAGAGAATCTATGCATAATATTATATATTCTAATCAATTTCTTGATCCTCTTATTCTTAAAATAGGATCCTCCATCTGTAATAATCACTCTCGGCATTTTATATCTTGTAAAAATTGTTTTCATTTAAAAATTTTGAAACACTTCGAGCATCACTGATGTTGTGAGATCAAGAACTGTTACATATAGACTTGGTGCAAAGAAAATTCTTTTTATTGCTTCTTCTTCTTCAAGGTCCAAATTTTCAACTCCTATAATAGGATATACCTCACTAGGTGTGTATAAAGAACTAAAAACTGAAATTCCTCTCCATCTTCATCCATGTGGTCCATGTCTTGTCGACCATTTTCTTCAAGTCTTTTAATTCATTTGTTTTGATTTCATCTTTGAGTCTGATTCAATCCTGATGTAATCTTATTCTATCTAGTAATGAATGCCTCCACAATCCCTTGTACCGCATCGACTGCTATCGATTTCAGTTTTCCAATATCAAGCTTTTGTTTATGTTCTGTCGATTTCACTTTTTCTTTAGTTTCATGTCATTCTCGGGTTTTAAATTCCAAAACAGGCGACTTTCCCTCTACTTCTTCTTTATGGATAATTGTTAACAACAGTCCATTCTACAATAATTGAACTTGTGTCAGATCAAAGTCAAAATGAATTCCTGACCCTATGTCGATGCATTGGCGGTTCAGTGCCAAACATACACCATCTCGGAAATAGAACAAAAGTCTATTGTTTAAAATTTCTCCTACAAGTGACAGGTTAATGTAAAAATGTTAGACCTAGTTTTTAGATAAGATGTCATGCTCTCAAACACCTATTTGATAAGCAAGAAGGAAATCTCAAAGAGACACCATTGAAAAAAGTTTAAACACATTTTATTAATACTTTGAATCATTTTGTGAATTTTTATACTTAGTTAAATGTAAATACTTTATGTTAACTTGTGTAAATTAAATACATATCAAAAACTAACAAAATCACTCCACATTGTTCATAAAAATCATGTCTACCCACTGTAAAAATATCAAACTTATTTGACTTAGTCTAGGCACTAAATTGGATTTCTTAAAGAAACCTTGCTTTCGTATAAAAATAAGTATATTAAATTAAATATGCTTAGAAAAATTATGAAAATTATTTTTTTGAGTTCCTTGTGATTAGGGACATTTTTAAAAATAAAACCCATTTCTGTGAAAATATTTCATTTTTAAAATATACTTTGAATTAAAACAATTAAAATAATCAAAATTTTCAAAAATACAAAAAATATTTCAAAATGAGTCGGAATGTCCTCTCTTTACTTAGAATTCATTAGGACATTTTTCCTACTTTTTCTAAGTTAAAAATAAATTTTAAAGGCTTAAAAATGAATTTTTCAAATTTTTCACAAAAATAATTATATTAAATGAATGAAAAATTACAATATTATAAAATTTAATTTTCTAAGTTTTTTAAACTCAGAGGAGTCTAATAAAAACATAAAAATAATTTTTGTAATTAAAACACTTTTTTTTATTTAAATAAATCATGAAAATTGATCTAAAATTAAATAATAAAAATAGAAATTTGA